>JARKIC010002349.1:0-65708 GCA_029378375.1 Mycena olivaceomarginata | reverse complement strand
ATACGGTCCTCGGTTGGGGCGCCCTCGTCCTCCGCTGTGCTCGCCGCAATGGGCGGTCGGCCGGCGTCAGGGCGTTGTCGATCCCAGCATCGGTGCTGGCCCGCGCCTGACTAGCGGCATCGGCGAGGCGGGGGAGGACCGCGTCGGCTGGGGCAGGGGTTCGTTGCTCGGTGGTGCTCGCAAGCCGAGCTCGACGGCAGGATCAACAGGAAACAGCTCGCGGAAGATGCTGCGGTTCTTGGCGATGGTGTTCTCCCGGAGATACTCGCTGTCGCTGAAGGTGTTGAGGACGCGGATGCGGTAGTTGCGCTGAGACATCGTCAGGGCCGCCAGCTCGTCCTCAGGTGCGTGTTCGGCGGGCGCCTCAGCAGCGCTTCCTCCTCCTCCTCCTCCTCCTCCTTGTTCGCGAAAGGGTCTAGCGCGCGCTCATCGTCAGATCCTTCCCACCCGACCACTTGTGCCCTTCGTCTTCTGTCTTCAGCGCCAGACGCCACCGCTTCGGGCTCCTCCTCTCTCCCTCTCCCTGCGGCCTTTTTCCTACCCTCCGCTTGGCCGCCTTTCCGGCGATTGCACTCGAGCCGGCGGCAGGGGCAGCAGGGAGCGGGGGTAGGAGTGGCAGAGGCGGCGGGAGGGGGGCAGAGGCAGCGGGAGAAAAGGCAGGGGTGGAGGCGGGAGCAGCGGGCGTAGGGGTGGGAGCAGCGGTGGGAGCGGCGGTGGGAGCGGCGGGGGTGGAGCTAGGAGCCAGCGGCCGCGAAGCCGAAGGTGGTAGAGGAACGAGAGAGCCCATGCACTGGGTGCAGAGGGCAGGCGTGCGCGCAGGAGGACCTGGGTCAGTCAAAGAACCAGATACACCTGCAGATCTTGAGCCGGTAGCACAAGATGTAGGATAAAAAAACTGAACGCACCTTTTTCCTCCTTCTTGCATGCGACCAGGAAGTCGGCGAAGGCCTGTAACATGGCCTTGGAACGAACCGGTGCCCACGTCGTGAAGTCGACCTCAGGATGGCGCGACATCGCGCCCTGCTGCACCCTGCCCCAGATCAGCAAAAGCCCAAGCATGAAAATCACGAAGGCTGCTTACATGGACAGGAAGATCTCGTCTTCATCGCCGTCCACGATCTCCCCCAGCAGGAGAATTCCCTTGCACTGTATCTGCGCACAAAGGCCATCCAGCGCCCGTTGCGAGACGACCTCAGCATGGCGTCGGCATCTGGCAGGAAGACGTCCGTCAGCTTGCGGTGACAACTGTAAGTACAAAACACGTACTCAGCCAATTCTTCCAGGGTGCAGTCGGTCTCCCCCTTCAGGCAGCGGTCGTACGCCTCGCGCGCTCGGCGTAGTCGTTTTCCCGCTTGTCCCGGACGTTCTGTTGTTCCTCCTCACTCAGCTCGCCGAAATACGTGTGGGCGAGGTGGAATTTGCGGTGTAGCAGCTGCGCACGGGTCGGGGATTTTCCTCCCCAGCCAATTCATCGTCCTCTTTCTCGAATGCGTCCATGCCCTCCACGTTGTCCTCTTCCTCGTCCGCGTCTTTTTTGTACGCGTTGCGATAGCGCGTGCGGAGCACCTCACCGTGTTGGTCATCCTGCCACAAGACCCAAGGTAGCTGCACACGGCGAGGGGCGCCCTTGACCATGCTGATGTTCGTCAGCCAAGCGCGGAAAGGCTCAACCTTGCGCGACTTGTCCTTTGTCTTCGCATAAGAAAACCAAGACTTCAACTTCTGCACTGAACGTTAGCTGGTTCCAAAAAAAAAAACATAACATTAACTACGCACCGCTCTATCAGCTCCTCGAGCTCGCAGTTCGTTGAGCCGCTCGCTGCTGGCTGGATGCGGCTGCACAACCACCTTTGCGCGCCCGTGCTTCCTGACCGCTGCGCTGTTTTGCTCCTTCACCCTTTCGATCTCCGCTTTATAATTTGCTTCCTCCTCGACCAGTTTCCTGCTCCTCAGAGTCCAAGGTGGGGTACATCTCATCCCATGCCGGGAAGAAGGACGTCCAGAATACTTCTTTTGCGTTGGGAGCAGTGGAAATGTATCTGGGAGCGTGTTCTTGAAGAAAATCCAGAGGGGCGCCGTGGAAGTGGCCCTTGTTGCCGCGTTTGTTGTTGGATGGAGACATAATGCAAATCAGCGAGCGGTCAATGTCACGGTGACAACGCGTCCGGTCACACTTTCACCTGACCATCGACACCCTGGTCGCTCGTCGCTTCACACCTGTAGCTGCTTAACCAGAAACATGCAAGAACTGGAAGGTGAGCCACTTTATTTCCTTCAATTTATACATTTGTTTCTTTCATTTGTTTCTTCCTGCCACCCAACTCTCACCAAGGTGCAGGGTGGCATTCCTTTTTCACGTTCAGCGGCGCCGCCTAACTCTCACATCGGAGCAGGGCGGCGTCGTTTCCTGATGTCTTTTTATTAGTTCTTATCTTTCCTACTGGGCTCTCGCTAAATTCTCGCAACTAGACTTCGACCTAGGCGAACCTATCATCTGTGGCGACTTCGATCTTGAAGACGCGCTCAAGCGTGAAAATGAGGCACGCATGGCACGCGAAACCAGCCACCTCGACTCCCGAGAAGAAGACCCCGACGTTGAGGAGGCGACGCCAGAAAACGCCCGCCCACCCACCAGGTGGTGCGCACGACACAGAATGAAGCAGCTCCCCAAGCCTTGACCAGAGACACCAAGAAAAAAGCCAAGAAGCGGGCTCGTGACCGCGCTCAGCGCCAAGCTGACGCTGTCCAATCCCAATCCGCCATTGAGCCGCCGCTCCCTACCCCTCGTATGCTGCAAAAGGCCGCCGAATCGGAACCCATCAGCACCACCTTCTCCGCCCAGGACTTTCGTGCGACAACACCAGTAGTTGTAACTACATTGCAATGTACCCAGCCATGGCAGGGGGGTACATTGGATTAAAGGCACACCTGGGCTGAGCAGCCGTGATGTGCCTTTAATGCAATGTACCTTGGGCTATTTAAATAAAAGAAGTGCTAGTCCAGAGGTTTGAACCAAAAGCTAACACAGATTACCTAAGCATCAAATCATAAAGAAGGTAATCTCACAACCACTAGACTAAGGGAGAGATAGGATGGACAAAATGGATGGGTATATACTATGTGGTCCCAAACACATAATTAGTATGTGCTGACCTATTCTGCCCCGCTAGGGGCTTGGTTAGTGTTTAGGGTTAGTGTCTGGGTTAGAGGTTTGAGTTAGGAGTTAGAGGTTAGGGTTAGAGGTTAGGGTTGGTTAGTGTTAGGCCCCAGGGATATTGAAAAAAAAAATGTTGAAGGATTTTTAAACACAAAAACACAGAATAAGCATGTAGAAACAATTTCAGCTTGCCTGCCCTAGGTCTGGGTATTAGTAGTGTCAAATAAGAAAGGAAGGCTGCCGTATGTGGTCATCAGAATTTAATCTATCTCAATGGTCTGATAGTCTAGTGGTAATAACTAATGGCTTAAAATAGTTGTGTTATCTGGAGGTCTGGGGTTCAATTCCCGGCAACAGCATCATTTTGCTTTGATTTGCTTTATTTCATTGGCTGGCGAGGGTACATTGCATTAAGGTACACCCTGGCTGACCAGCCAAGCAGTGCCTTTAATCCAATGTACCCCCCTGCCATGGCTGGGTACATTGCAATAAAGGTACAGCTACACCTCGCGACAAAGCCGCGATGGACGGGCCTGCAGACGCCTGTCGAGCACCCTTTGCTTGCTCACGCCAACGACCCCGCGTTTTTGAAACGCCACATGCGCTTCATAGATTGGAAGGGCGAGTACGCGCGTCTCTGTTTTTCTGTCTCTTCTAGTGGCTGACTCACGCGCTAGCAAATGCCGCCTGATCCTCGATCGCAAGGGCCGTATCATCGGCATCTTGGTTCCCCCTCCCGTATCCCCCGACCAATGGGCGCCTGTGGTCGAAGCCGCCACCGCTGCAATGCGCGCGGCATGCGAGAAGATGTCCTTCCCTGCGCACGCATGCCGGCATCGCCGGGGAAACTTTCCCGCCGAACACGCCGGCTTCGCGTTCAGCACGGGAAGGCAAACGGTGGGCAACATCAAACGGCGCTCCCAACGCAACGCAAAGGCGATGGATGAGCTGCTCGCCGACAAGAGCATCGGGCGCATGGCCGCCTATCCCATCCGTACGTGGGCATTAGCACCACACCCGACGGGTTCTTATCTCTTTTCCCAGCTGTCTTTCAGACCGCTTGCTTCAACATCTTTTCTGACTACCACCAGACGAAGCAGGCGTTACTCAAGAAAAACCCGTACTTGCACCGCACCTTCCCGCGCAGCCCGTTCTCAGCTGTCACTGTCAACCTCGGCCCCGCCTCCGTATCCCCTCCCCACACCGATGGCGGCAACAAGGCCGATGGCATGTGCCTCATCGGTGCTCTTGGCCGCTTCAACGCCGACCAGGCGGGCACCTCGTGTGCTGGGATTATAATCTCATAATTTGTTTCCCTGCGGGGTGCAGCGCTCTCATCCCGTCTGCCGTCGTCACCCATTCCAACACCCCATCCAAGACGCCGAAGAGCGCTATTTGCTTATCCAATACTCCGCCGGCTCCCTCTTCCGCTGGGTTGCTAACGGCCACCAGTCTGACCTGGACTGGTACGGCTCCGCCACCCCCGAGGATATTGCGCAGCGGGAGGAGGATCGCAAGGCTCGTTGCGCGACCGCTCTGAAGAAATTCACCCTTTGGAAGGACCTCAAGGTCAAGAATTTCAGCGGCCGGAGTCGGGTGGAGGTTTGGGATGAGGGCGATGTTGCCGATTTCAGCGACTTGACGGAGGAGAGCGAAGGGGAGCAGCCGCCGCCCAAGAAGAAAGCGCGCCGTTGCTGATGTCACGTAGTTTTTGAATAAAAAAATCACCGTTCGATAATTTTCTACCTCCGTCGTGATTTTCTGGGCCAGCGCCTAAGTTTTCCGAGGAAGCGCCCGAGATGATGGCTAAATCTCATTCGCGCGGCCTAACGGACCGTCCTCGGAGTTCCCCGAGCTCTGTTCTAATTTTCCATCTTGAGCTCTTTATGCTCGGTTTTCAAGCTGATCTCAATGCCTATAAGGTATGGCTAGTCTTTCTTAACTTCATCTCCGAATTATACGCAAAACCGTTCCACCTGGAATATTTATTTTTCCAAACAAGCCCCGCTGTGCGCCAAAATTTCAACCCCAAACCAAGTTTCGTTCATAGGGCGACTCATCGAGCTCGTAAAAATGGGAGAAAATACTCAGAGGTCATCTAGACTATGTCCTTACAACATGTATCAATATTAATTCATTACTCGAAGGTGAGCGTACAATATGTGTGTCGAGGTGTATATAAAGCAAGGCTGAAACTCAGTTTCAACACAAACTATGAGCGCAACTTCGTGTTTTTGAGACCTCTTTCATTGCGTACGGCTTATGAGCTGCAAAGACCCCACTTCAAACGATATATTCAAGGTATATGATGCTCTAGTTGTGCTGCCAATGCTTTCATCTGCCACCTTCCGCCTTGTACGCCCCGAGATTCGCAAAACACCTCGAAAAATGTTGATTTTCAAAACGTTTCAGAATCTATCTATTTTGATATATTCTTTTCAGAACATTAATAGCACCCCAAATGTGCCTGCGCAAAGAGGTTTGAGCTCAAATGAGGCTGTTATTAGCGTCAACATTGGTGTGATGTCCGCCCATGTCCCACATTACGCTGATAATCATTCGCCTTCGGTAGTCCTCAAACAGCTTCGATATGTTCTCATGTGATGTCTGCAGGATATTCGAGGCACTTGCACGCGCAGGGACGAAGTTGAGGTGCGGATTCTGGATTTCTGCTATTCCTGTCATTTCACATGAAATAAATTCCAATCAAGCGCCATACCGGCAGGGGACATAGATATGATACCCATACACATGCATAGGCAGCTACTAAGGTGAAAGATGAGAACATACCGGCTTCTTTGCTTCAAAAACCTGGGCGCTGCAGACAGGGGCTTTGTTTTTCCATTTTGGGACACACCGTTGTCTTGCTTTCTTCCATCATCACGGCGGCGCCATGGACCTCGAACATGCATTCAACAGCCTCAAACTCACCCCGACCTGACCTTCTTTCATCCACGGAAAGGTTTCGAAGACAAGCGTGGCTCTGAGAGCTTTGATTTTTACGTTGTTACACGAGGCCGCGTCCCCGGAATTTACACGCACTGGTGCGTGTTTTTTTCGTTATTTCAGACTTGCTCTGAGAATACTACAGGGAGGACGCCTCCACTCAGGTCACCCGCTTCAAAGGCAGTGTTCACAAGAAGCACACCGGGTGGTTGGCAGCTACGCAGGCTTGGGATGCCGCTCGTCGTCCGGATGCCACCCCATCCCCGAGCCCGACTACCCCCGTCACATCTAGAGTGCGAGCTGCTCAGGCTAACAAGCAGAGCTCCGCTTCCGCACCACCCACTCCTGGCAGCTCTAGGCGCCTTTTGTACGTATGTTCTCGAGGCACAGATACTACAGTTTACCCCGACTCGTGCGTCCTCGTCCACGGCCCCACTTACCAAGTGTAACCCGCTGCAGACGGCAGGGTTCTTCTGCAGTGCGTCGCGGTCTTGCGGATGCCAACTTTCGGAAGCTTGAGGTCACCTCGCGCGTCAGCGATGCCCTTCGCCATGCTACAGATTCGGCGCTGGAGGTCTACAATATTTCCGATATTGAAACCGACTAGAGGGCTTTAGGGGATGCATCGCGATCGCGTAAATTCTATCTTTGGTTTTCCATCTAGTACTAACTTCTTATGTCTACTCAAGTAGTACTTGTAATTTCGTTGCGTCTCACAAATCAATCGATATCTTGAATCATCTATGCCACGTGACTGTCTGCATCAACATTGACTCTGAGACATGAGCAAACGCAAGGCGAATGGCGGCCTCAGCAACTTCAGAAAAAAGCCCAATATCTTCTCCCTTCAATCCTTTGGTCACACGTTGCGAGATTCCGCGACCCCACCCACTGCTCGTGCAGGCAATCTATCGGCAGACGGGCGCCGCGCCGATGTCCAATTCGTTCCGCTCAGGCAAGAGTCTCACAGGGGCGAATCTTCTGACCAGCCGGCGAATCAAGACAATGAGGACGATTGGCAGGATCTCCCGGGCGAAACGACGGGCTTTGTAAATTTTGTGACGGCTCCTCGAAAAAGAAAATGGTACGCTTCGACTGTGAGTTTTTTCTCTGAATACCTTACCCGCGTGTGATTGCTTTACCCAGGATGACAACCTGCGGTATTGGGTGGAGAATTTCCGAGACGCGTACCTACGGGTGCTGGTCACTCGCGAGAGGGCCCCATGGAGCAGGAGGGCCTGTGCCTTGTGGGCAGGAGCAGGCGAGGTATCGCTGCACGGAGTGCCATGGCGTAGGGATGCTGTGTCAAGGGTGCATGTGAAGGAACATCGGATGCGGCCTTTGTGTCAGATCGAGGTGCGTGTCGCGCTGCTTGATATGCGCGCCGGTTGACAGATGGGACAATCCATAGGCATGGGGCGGCAAATTCTTTGAACGGCGCGAGCTGAGGCAGCTGGGCTTAAGGGTGCAGCTCGGCCACCCAGACAACGTGCCCTGCCCACGTGTGCAACAAGGCCGCGAGAAGTTCGTGGTTATTGCCCCCAACGGATTTCACCATGTCGCCGTCGACTTCTGCGGGTGTCAGCTCAAACGGTTCCCAGCATCGCTGGGAGCAACTGCTCTCGTACGGATGGTTCCCCGCGACGCCGGACGCCCCAAAAGCGCCATCACAATCCCCGCGCTCAAGTTGTTCCACGCTGTCAGCCTTCAGGGCAAGACGACCGTGTACCATTTCTTCAACGCTCTGGCGAAGATCACGGACAACACGGGCAGTAAGGCGTTCAAGGTGAGTTTTTTAAATAAAACTGCGAGGGCTCTGGCCTGACGTAGTGGTGTGGTAGCATCGGTATAAGCTGGCGCTCCGTGCCGTACGCGAGTGGCGCAACCTGCGTGCTCTGAAGCGCGGGGGCATGGGGAATGACCCCGACCGACGCGCTTCGGAAACGCAGGATGGCGAGCTCGCAGTTGAGTGCATTGCATGCCCCAAAGTCGGGGTGAATCTTCCGGAAGGGTGGGATAAGGCCGCCGGAGAAGAGGTATGTCCTTTGCTTGCTCGCTCCACCCCGCGCTGATGTCCCACAGATACCTGTACGCGCTCTTCTGGGCCTGGACGCATGCTTTCGCCTGAAGGGCAAAAAATCTCGAGCTGGGCCGCAGACCCGAGCATTCAGACGGATGGGCGTATTTTACCGCCTGGAGAGCTTATGGAGATTTTGTTAAGACCTTGGGCGATCAGAACGAGGTATGCAGCCGCCCGGTATTGTACTCGTCGTTTTATGGCTGACGGACCGGTGTTACGCAGATGAGCACATGTACGGTCTAGCAGCGTTGGACCATGCGAACACCAAATATTCGCAAGGGTACCGCGCAACGGGCTGTGCAATGGTGACTTGTGGCCGCCACGAGGTGGTGGCCAAGAACGGGGTCGGGGACTTGCAGGCGGGCGAAAAGTGAGCTTCCCGTTGCTTTTCATGGGGACCAACTGACGGCTGTTTCTCAGATACGGTAACATGGATTATGTGGTCGCGAGCGCCTGGCGGCACGTCCGCGGCCTCTTATTTTTTCTGCTATCCTACGACATTATGTGTCAGTGGTCGAAGAACTTGAAGGAAACCTCTTAAAGCTCCCGCCCGCCTTGCGTTTCCACATCGTCCAATACGTCGTCAAATATGTGATCCCCAAGCTACACATCCTCGGCCATCTGAAATTTTGCCAAGATTTTTTCTCGTTGTTGTATACCCTGGGCGCCGCGCAGGCCGATATGGAAGGCATCGAGCGGATTTGGTCGTCCAGCGGGCTGATGGGGGCGAGTACACGGGAGATGGGGCCAGGGTCGCGCCAAGACACGTTGGATGATTTTTGGCACCACTGGAACTGGGGTAAAGTTGTCGGAATGGGTGCGTACCTCCTGCGCAACATCTGCATGCTTCGCTCACCTAGCTTTCAGGCCTGACTCTTCGAAAGCGGTTCCTCAAGGCGCAGAAGGAGCTGACGCGTCAACAAGACGGTCTGCTTGAATTCATCGCGGAGCAGCGAGACAATGTCGCCGCATGGAAAAAGGCGGTGGAAGATTTCGAGACGGGAGAGTCCCTTGTTAACCCTTACGAGCTGCCGCAGTCTGGTGCGTACTTCTTTTGGCTTCACGGTTGCGGGCGCTGAGACGGTTTTCACCTTAGGCCCATCGCTGCGGGACATTGAGTTAGAGCTCGTCCGCGAGGAGCAAGAAAGGGAGCGTTCTTCCGAGGGGGCCGCAGACGCCGGTGAAGATACCATGACCGGATACCTGATGCTGGGGCTAGAGATCGAAGGCCAGCAGTGAGTCATTCTTCTTCTTGCCCCTCATGCGGCGAGCTTAGCGTTGTGCAGGCGCCAGCTCTCTGCTGATCTGTTAGCAAATCGGTCGCCCACAACCAAAGAGCTGACGGATTTCGTGACTCGCCGGACGCGGATTGCTCGCCAAGTGAAGAAGCTCCGGTCGATGCAGCGCAAGTACTCGCCTGGCGCGCTGCAACACCTAGCAATCGCGGGAGATGTTGCGGAGAGCCTGAGGCTGAGAGCATGCCCCTCCTGTTACCATCCGCGCTCACGACGAGCGAGAGCCTCCCGCCTCTTTCGGCCCCCGAGCTCGCTGCAAGTGAGGCGCGTCTTCGAGACGCACAGTGTAGCGGTAGTTTGGACCTGATCCGGCACGGCCTCAGCGTCAAGAAACGGCTGCAGACTTACAAGCAACTGAATGCGCGACGACAGCATCAGAACACCCGGTCGAGATCGCTCCTCGACATGCAGCAGCGGAAGGTCGATGTGGCTGCCGCAACCTACCGGAATGCGCGCAAGGCGCGCCTTGCGCTAGCCCACGTCACGGGGAACGCCAGCTGGCGTGCGCTGGAGAAGGCGGATCTTCGGCTGCTCGAGGATGAGGAAGAGGCGAAGAGGAAAAAACAGCGCGCAATGAAGGGGAAGCGGAAAGAGGCGGCCCAAGTGAACGAGGAGGGGGAGATTCGAGGCGTTCCCGGGATGGGTGAGAAGGAGCGCCTCATTTCCTGGATTTGGCAGGGTGCTGGGTATACGGGCGGGGTTATAGGGGAAAGCCTGCATGAAGGGGTGCGGGTGGAGTGGTCCAAAGCCTACACGCGCGTCCGGCGCTGGCGCGAAGAGCTGCTCCTCCAAGAGGAAATGGCCCGCTGCCTCCGCACGCTCGAGTGGCAGGGGGGTGTGGGATCAGCGAGCTGCGCCTGGCCACTACAGCGGATCAATCGTCTACGGCTGGGCGCATCAGCAAGGCACGATGGCTTTTGCGGCGAGGCAGGCGGCGCTGCGGCGCAAGCTGGCCAACCGTTTCCGGCGGCAGTGGTGGGAGCTCACGGACGCCTTCCAAGGCCCGCAGGCAGCGGACTCATCGGAGTCGTCAGGAGGCGAGGAGCCGGATGCAGGCAGTGGGCTCGGCAACGACGACTCAGATGATGACGAGGGAGACTCTGAGGTGGAGCCCGCGGCCCCGGCAGCGGATGGGGAGCGCGAAGAGGGCAAGGCGGAGGAAGGGGATGAGCTGGCAGCGAGGAGGGTCGAGATGAATGCACTGCTGGCCATTCAGAGCACCTCGCTTAGCCAGTATGATGAGGTATAGCCCGTGCGCGCTTTTTTGGATTTTTTTTACAGTATTTCTGGATTTTTTTTACGGGGTTTCTGGATTCTCCGGTTGTGCCCGCTTGCTGCCCGTGTCTTCCCGTACTGTTCCGAAGCTGCGTGCTTTTTGTTCCAGCGATTCCAGTGCGCGGCCGGAGGCTAGCCCCATTGAATAGGATCACAGCAATTTATATTCCATTAAATGTTTTGATTTTGCCCCCCTGGGGTAAGGAACCGGACCACAATCAGTTCGGGAGGCGCAAAGCGAGAAAAATAATATTACGTGGCAACGGATAGGCATATCAGTGCCTCTGCGGGGGTAGATAATGGTTAACATGGGCTTTTGCAAAACGCCTGGTTGCTAATATTCATGCTTTTTGCAAAATCCCTACTGGGTCTAGTGCTTTGTCCTCCGCACGTGTTGCCAGACGAGGAGACATAAGCGGACTTAGTCTCATTACTCGCGGCCGTGCCAACGCCTCCTCCGTCGTCCGAGTCATCTCGGAGTCAGAAGCGTCCGCAACATGAGTGTTGCGATTCGCTCGGCGCGGGTAGTAGTTGTTGAGATTGCCGAGTTTCTGCGCAGTAGTCCAATTGCCCATGAGAGTGGAGCGGTAACGTCGCACGGCAGCGGTGAGGGAGAAGATATCCGGGTAGCGCTCCGAATTAATAGATCCAGCCCAGACATCTGGCGCAGTCTGCAAAGATTCGATCGACACGATGACGCGGTCTTCCTCCTCAGGATAGAGGAATACGCTGTAGACAAGTCGGCGTTGGATGAAATCAAGCGGCCATTCGTTCTCATGTCCACGTTGACGAAAGCGCATCTCCTCCCACTCCCGGCGGGCTCCTGAAGCCAGTTCGCATTGAGGAAGTGCGCCTGAATGGCTTGCAGCAGGTTGGCCCAGCTTTCGCTGAGGTAGTTGCGGACATGGGTAGACTGTGTTCTCCACCAAGACTCAGCGTGACCAGAACTTCAAAGGGGCAATGGCACCGAGATCCGTCGCCATCTGAGGAGAGAGCCGGACGAGCTCGGAGACCTTGCAAAGGTACTCGATGGCAGTTTTACCATGGCCATCCCACTCAGGTACGAGCCGCAGATCGAGTTTACAATTGATCTGCCAATTGAAGTTCCCGAATTGGTGCGCGCCTTCGAAGGGAGGTCCTCCGCCTCCGGGCGGGCCTCCACCTCCTCCACCACCCGCTCCTCCTCCGTTGAAGGGAGGTCCTCCGCCTCCTGGCGGGCCTCCAACCTCCACCTGCTCCTCCTCCATTGAAGGGAGGTCCTCCGCCTCCCGGCGGGCCTCCACCTCCACCTCCTCCGTTTTCCGCCCAGACCAGGAAAGGCGTAAGGGGTCCTCCACCTCCACCAAGCGGAATATCTCCTCCGCTGTCACCCGTCGGGTTGGCACTTCCCTCCTCCCTTTCCTCCCGCAGGAGCCGAACCGTTCGCTCCTTGAGCGGCATTGGATTCTTCGGGGGTACGATTTATCTTGCACCGGAGGCGGCGCGTTACGGAAATTATAAGAAGTCCAATGCGAGGGTGAGGTGGGGAATGGCTCGAGCCACTATTTTGGCCGGATCGACTTTGGCCGAGGTAGCGACGGCAGCACTCAAACCTGCTGCACCGCAACGATTGACTAGCGTCGCGCGCAGACTGCCCGAAAGCCGTGTCAGGGGCGGGTCGTTCCGAGACTTCTTCCGCTACAGCGGGTAATTCAGCAGCTGCGGCAGCAGCAATAGCAGCATTGCTCGATCCCCACTGAGTTGGGATTCGGCCAGCACCAGGGAGCACGCTAACAGACCCTCTACCCACAGATGACAAGGAGGCGGGGAACACCTCTACTATAATCAATATGGGGAGGGGCTTCGCGCCGAAAGTGCGAGCTGGCGCCCGAGTCGACGAGCGGAGTAGAATTCGGATCCTCGGGGTAGTGAAACGGAACGCTCCGGTACTACTCGCACGGGAATGTCGAGTAGCGGGGCATTAGCGTGGACCTTGACTTGTAGAACTCGGTACGAAGACCGTCGGTGGTGTCGTTTACCAACGCGTCGCGCGCATGAACACTGTACGCATGTCGAGCATAGTCGGGTCGAGCGAGGGAGTTTTCCCAACTCAACTCGCCCCTCTTCCCTTCCAAACGCAGAGCGCACCGAGCTGAGCGTGGAGTCGATCGTGCTGACCGAGTCCAACCCTTCCTGCCCATACACCAGCTTAATGGAATTAAAGCGGCATTTGATATGTTGGCGGACTGATCAAGTCGAAATTGGAGAGTATTGAACGCCAGTAGTACGGCGGAGCGGCTCGTATTCTCTTCCATGAGCCGAAGGAGCTGCCAGTGGGGGCGCTATGAGAAACCGACTCGTTGGCGGAGTTCTCAAGAAGGAATAAAGAACGTCGAGAATCTGATGGACGGCGAGGCAGAGTTGCGCAATGTGTTCGAGGGCGTGGAGATTGAGGGAGTAAACTACTCCTCCGTCCTCAGAGTTGTACGCAGTCAGATCCTGCATGCCAACGCGGAGCGAAGAGAAAGCTTTGATCCCTTCCTCTAGGGAGCTCCAGTTCCATAGACGGTGCGGGAGGTTAAACCTCATGACCGCGAAACGCAAGAGGTGAGTTTCGTCCATAGTCTTGCCAGGAAGCATCCCGTCTACGGCTCCATAAAGCAGGAGGGGGTCCGTCTTCGCGAGAGGGATCCATCACCCGGATGGTATCGCACCAGAGAGGTCTCGATATCTTCGTCATAGATATCGAGCTGACGGTCGAGGGATACAAAAATACGGGGGGTGGGCCGTGCCCGGCAAGGAGAGCAGCAGTAATGCTGTCGTAGTCGGTAGGACCCTTGACTCGGGAGGGGAGTTTCTCCGGCGACCCTGCCGTGAAACTGGGCAGAGGTTGGAGTCGTATCGGGCTCGGTCCCAATGACGGAGTCGGGAGGCGTCTCCACGTCAGGCTCGCTCCCAGTGGGTAACGGGCCTTGAATCCTGATAGCGGAGACAGGGGTGTCGTCGGCTTCATCCTTGGGCAGCGCACTTTGTTCGGCGCGGGCAAGAGGGAGGCAAGTTCGATGCCTCTACCTCCGCGCCAGCCGGAGGAGAACCACCGGCGCGAGAATCGGTGGCGCGCTTAATGTGTACTGACGAGCATCGCTCGAGCAGCTCCGGCCTTCGCGGCGATAGCTCCTGGGTCGAGCTCTCCAACGTTAATTGACGAGGAGTACGTTGGACGCGGAGGAATCAGACACAGTCTGCAACTCAGGCAAACTGCCCTGAACGCTGGCAGCGTCCTCAGAGGTGTAGGCGACAATGGGAGTTCCTCCCTCAGCGTTAAGAGGGGCCTCAACCGCTGCTGGAATCGTTGTAGGTGACTGTAGTTGGCTGGGTTTCCGAGGAGCTCAACGCGGCGGTACGCTGGGCTTGACGAGTGGTCATGGACGTGGTACGAAGCACCGCTGGCGCTCGAATCTTGGATGCGCCAGGGACGGAAGCGTTTTTCTTGCGCGATGCGGGAGGGCCCGTTGGAGCGGACATGTTATCTGGATGTTTGATTGGTCCATCCAGCCGCTCTTTTATAGATTTCGGACTCTCGCCGACAGCGCCGCATGCTCCGGAGTCCACATGGTGAGGTTATCGCATCATATGGAGGAAGAGGAAGTATAGAGGTCGCGATTGCGACGGGGGACGGGTAGGGAGACGAGGTAAGAAAGGGTGTCGTCGCCTTCTCCTCGTCGAGCTCGCCGTCCTGGGGGATCATCTTCCTCCTGGGATAGAGTAAAAGGTTCCAAGTTTCCATTTCCAATAGTCCCCGCTCGCGATTGATGTAAAGGCGACGAGACGCATGGAGAGCGGAAGCAAATTGCGGAAATGGTTTCAGGCGCACCGCGTGCCTCTACCTAAGCCGGAGACACGGAACGCGTCTCCACGGCCTGAGGAGGCACCTGGGTACACAGCGCCGGAATTATAGAAAATAGTTGCAAGTCTTCATGTCCAATTGAATGAAGACCAGGCAAGTCGGACCATTGTGATGGGTTCGGGCTTCGCAGGAAGCTCCTCTCTTGGACTTGAAGACTTGGACGGAGCGCGCTAGGCGCTCTACGTAATCCTGTGGCTCGGACAGAGCCCATGAGCATAGTAGGGGCGAGTCCTCGCCCTTGGGCGGGACTCCAGCCCTAATAGCTGTGTTGTCGTTGTTTCCCCCGCCGGGGCTCTTGCGACCTGGAGAAGGGAGCTGAGGGGTGAGGGAGGCTCAGCCCCGAGTCTCACAGTTCACGCAGCCCGTTGACTCTCTTCGAGCACAGTTGGGCGGTGAGTGTTGTGAGTAAATATAATATCATTAGTCATCTGCCCGAGATGCTAACTAATACAAATAAGTACGTTCCAACTATAGTAAGTAGTAGAAATATATACAATATATTACTAGCCCGTCACATTGGGCCACCCCTTCAGATCCTGTTTTTAAACTGGTTCCAGACGCATTTGACCGTCAGGTCTCTGCCTTCTATGCCGAGCTAGGCAGTCCGGAAGTCTCGTTGGACTCATTTTGGATGATTTATGTGTCACTGCTCAATGCATTCAATACCGACATTGAAGATGGGTTAAGGGATGATGTGGAGCATGCTGACGACCACTTTGAGCAGACTGCGGCCCTGATACCTGCTCAGGTGAACTTGCCGGTGGTCGGTGACTTGGGTTATCAGTATCTGGGTGGACTAGCACATCCACCGAGTGTGGCTTCCGACGAAGATGGTAACAGTGACAAAGAGAGGGATGACAAAGAGAGGGATGACGGCCGTGAATATGCGGTATTCACTGACGATGAACCTGATGATTGAGTCGGTCAGTGTCTTTTCTTTGACGTTTTATAGTTCTTGACGATAATAACATGACTTTTAGATTCATAGACATCTGAATAAAATTTTGTCGCTACTGCAGAACTTTGCCTTTTTTCTGGTTATTCTGCCCAATCAGTAGCAGCTGTGTGACTGAACTACTGAACGCCTACGCTAGCTTTCTAGCTTTGTAACATCATAAAACAACCGCACACCTTTGTTTCACCTGCTCGAATGCGGCTATCAAGAGATTGCGAATCTCTTGTCGATCTCTTTGCTTGAGGGTGCAGAATTTGACGACCATCTTTTCTTTCATCGCTCTTTTTTCTTTCCTCTTTACTTTCCTTTTTACTTCCAATGGTGTCTTCCAACCAGGAAGTAAATTGCAGTTTTACCACCGACTCAGCGCATCTGCCAAAAATGCAAGCCCCTCCCGCTCCAGGCGAAGCATTGGTCTATCTAAATCCACAGATGCCAGATCAAACAGGCCGCTCTGTCTGTGGCCCTTGCCACCGTTACTACCAGGAAAAAACGGTGGCTCGTCAAACGCAAAAGCGCAGTGGTATGTACATACCACTGCCGTCATTTGTACGAATGTAACCTAATTTTATAGGGCCGTCGTCTGGAGGGTCATCGACACTGTCAATGCCCCCTCCTCCTGCACCTCTTCAAAATGTCCAAAAGGTCCACAAAGACATTGCTCGTAGTAAACGTGGAGGTAACTCATTCTTGAGTTGTCGTTAATATATTACTGACATATTGAAGACAAAGATGTACGCGTTGAACGCCTTGGCTCTACTTTCCCTTCACGGATTCTCTGCTGGCTCAAAAACTCATGGCGCTCCACTGGGCTTTTACTCCGGGCAAAGTGGTAATTTCGGGTCATTTTCTCCCTGGGCTCCCAGCTCTGAGATTACGGGAAATCCAGGCCCGATATCTTCCTCCCAGTACCAGTCCTACTCGCCCCAGCCATATTCGACATCGACACCTTATTATGCCCCTGCTCCGGAACCCAACTTTGCCGGTTACACTGTTCACCACCTCAAGTACGATGCAGACAAGGAACGTCGAGCTAAACAGGCCTACGCCGCCCACGGTGGCTATACAGTCACAATTGAAGTCCATGCTTCACACATGCCTGTCGGAAAGACCAGATGCAAGCTTATCGGAGTAAGATCCGATACCTTTTCCGATAACTATATACTGATATGAAAATCAGGCTGTGTTAGAGGTTATAGACGACGTCCCTGTGCATATAGGGGCTGTCGACTTGAAAAATGCTTGCTTCAATGCTATCTACATGCTATGGCTTGAATTCAGCGACAACTATGTCGTTGATATCAACTCCCTCCACCTAAGAGATGATCGCTGGGCTCCGATTCTGCCTAAGGACCCTGATGTCGATGCTATTGCCCACCGATTCTACTTCCCTCCTAAAAAAGGAAGCAACACTCCGCAGTTCCGCAACAAGAAGATTACCTTGCACATCCATTTCCCGAATCGCGTCTTCGATGGTTATACACGTGTCAAGGAGGCTAAAGATCAAGAGGTGATTACACAATATTATTTTATTTGCTATATGCTCATAACTATCAGAACGACTTTCAGATGCTGGTTGAGGTGCAGAATAGCCTTCAGTCCGACGACGGCGATAAGAGTATGCACATCTCGGCTAAGGCTAAGGGCAAGGGTAGAGCTACTCGGTCTAGCAGCAGCAGCGACACAGTGGCAAGTCGTCTCTCTTCTTCCTGGACCTGGTTTGATTGATTTTTGCTCTAGGCTTTCACACGTCAGCACGAGTCCTCACATTTTAAAGAGCCGTTGTTTATGGCTGCATCTGAAGTAAGCTTTGTTAGCAATTGCGGATTATAATCTAATCTAACTAGCCTCAGGACGTTCCTTCATCTAATCGGCTGCCCTCCACACCCCCTCCTTCCCTGAAACGTCGACTTCCGGACTCTCCTGGCTCGCCCCAATACAGCCGAGAGCAAGTAGAAAAGATGATCAAGCTTCAGACGCCAGCTTCAAGATTGCAATTAGGGTCGCTGTGTAAGGTCTTTCGTCTCAAACTGTCAGAGCAAGAGGCTGATTGAAATTTAGTCGCCAAGAAGGCTTTTAATGCCGTTGTGTATCCAATGAAGGACATGACTAGCTTGTCAGATCTAGACAGTGGCGAATGGTCTGACTACTGCGAGACAGGGCGGTCAGTCTCGATAGTGCTTTCAACAGACCCCAAGGAGCAGAAGGTCGGGTCATTCAAGATGGCGACATACGGAGTTGCTACACCCCCTGTCTTTGGCTTGGACGCCAATGTCTGTGCTAAGCAGAGCTACTACGAAAGCAAGGGCTTACAGATTGCTGGTACCAACAATGTAGCTGTCCACAATGTGGCTCACGACGTCGGAAGACAGGTAAGTTGGCATCGTACATATATTTCCGGTTATTAATGATATAATTAGGCCAAGGTTCTCACTATGGAGCTGCGGTGCCTGGGTTGGGCTCGTGTGCTTCTCCGCATTGTCTATCACTTTGTCCAACGTTTCATTCGCATGCACAAACCGCCCCCATTCGCAATTCCACAGCTTGTGTTTGTGGACGCGGCTTTGGCCATGATTCCAGGTCCAGACAAGGACCTTTATCTACTCGAGCAATGCATCGCTGAAAACTCCGAGGGCAAGTTTCGGAAGTACATAAACAATCGCGCCGCTATTCCGACCCTCTTCGAAAACAACGACGATAAGGAACGTGCAGAGTTCTTGGCCTTCTCGCAGCACTACCAGTACCTCAAGACGCACAAGATGCTTTTTGTGTCTGATTATCAGGGTATAGATGAGAATGTTTTCATCTTAGCTCTCGCGAACTAACATTTTTTGCCAGGCGGGAACAGCCTTCTGACGGACCCTCAGATCATGTCTGCACCGTAGGTTTTCACCCATGCTGCAGTGGACACCTACTTATCAACTTTGTATAGGAAATTGGAAGGCGCTAGACATCTCTTCGCAGACGGGAACGTCAGTACTGGCTTTGCCAGTTTCGAAACGGATCACACATGCAACAAGTTTTGCCGTTTCTTCGAGCTCAGTACAGATTACGCAAACTGGGGCTCTTCCTCCAATGCTGATGCTGAGCTGGATCAATCTGACGCCTTTGCTCCACCTGAACAATCGGTGGACGGGATTCAGACTATGGAAATAAGTGCCCTAACTAATCGATCTTGAGGTCTGTCTGTGATTAGCTTACATCCTCCTATTGCTGGCTGATATCGCCTATAATTATAGATCTGCCGCTCTATCTGCCATCCGACAATTTTTACTTCACTTAACACCTCACCCTCATTGTTTTTTTCGTTTTCCCTTTATCTCCTCTCCCAGATCCTGTCCCAGCCTCAACGCTGGCTTCTACCTTCCCCTCCCCTTCCCCTCCTCAACGGCAGGCAGATTCAAACTTTTATTTTATTCGACACACGACACTACCACACTACGGTACTACCTATTATTCACATTACCTACATACAATTTATTTATTCTCTACATACCATTGCCTCACAAATTGACATGGTTGCTGGTTGTGGACAAGAGTGTGGTATTTTTGCCTGGGCAGGCAAAGGAGCCCTCATAGCAAGTCGAAATGCGCTCTTCTTTGGTGTACTGTCACAGTGACATGTGACAGAACAGGCAATGGCCGGCTTTTTTGGCAAAGATATTGAGAGTAACTTCGCCCTTGATACAGCTTTGGCAGTGTATTTGGACAGAGTCAAACTAGCTTTGGGTATTTTTTTATTAGGGCGGCAAAGTAGCCCTCGTCCTAAGTGGACTTAAGCCCTTGCACGGACAAGCACTCAGAGACGCCATGGTGCTTGTCTCAGAGGCGGTAGCCAAACAAGCCACGGCCGCTCGAAATTTGGCAAGAGCTGGGTTACTACTCGTCTATGACACTATGCATGTACCAGGGGTCCCTGCTTCCCTGGCGTACTATCAAATGATGCTAACAAATATCAAATGATCCTAACATCGGCAACCTTCCTAAAAAGGAGCTGAGTCGTCCCTGTTGCAATATTCCTGAGAAAACTCAATGACGGCGCCGGTGCCGATGTCTCCGAGGAGGGATACGACGCGTTCAAGAATTCGGTGAAGACCGCGGAGAGTCTGGCATCGTTCATGGAGAAGCCTCTCAATCTGGAGTACTTGGAAACAGTGCTGAAGACACAGGCCGACTTTGCGGAGGTGTTTGTGGGGAACAAGTTTTGATTCACGGCTTAAAAACATGTTGTCAGCTATAGGCCGACTGTAGTGTATCATAGACATAGAGTGTGTAAAATATTCCCAATATAACGTGTACATTGCAACCTTTCCCTGAGCTGCCTAGTTCAGAACGAGGTTGCGAGTGGGAAGTCAGTGCAAGAGACTATGGTGTTGCCGTTCGATCAGATGCGATCATTTCCCGTCATCTTTGTCTTCAACCAACGTTGTTCAAGGTCATTCAATGCACCCTTTGCCTCACCTTGCACAAAAGAGGTTCTCACCGAGCCGAAAAGGTTGGTAATAAGACTTAGAAAGCAGAGAGACTGATCACGAGAACCATGACATTGACGAGCTTAGCGAGCTACTATATATTCAGGTTCGAATTCGTCAAGAACACTCTTGCTCCAAAACAACATGGAGCTCAAGACAGCGACGACCCCCATTCTCGAAATCGCGTACTATGACCATGGCCCGCCCACGGGATGGCCTGTGCTTCTCCTCCATGGATTTCCCTATGATGTGCATGTCTACGACGAGGTGGTCCCCCTGCTCACAGCACAAGGCGCGCGAGTCATCGTGCCCTATCTGCGCGGCTACGGCCCCACGCGCTTCCTCTCGCCCTTGACTATGTGCTCGGGCCAGCAGGCAGCATTGGGCTCAGATGTTATCGCGCTGATGGACGCACTGAGCATCGAGAAGGCCGTCCTGGCTGGCTTTGACTGGGGCGGCCTCTCGTCGTGCGTTGCCTCGGCTCTCTGGCCGGAACGCGTTTCTGGCCTTGTCTCGTACGCCGGCTACGATGTCGTAGACCAAGTCGCCCAGCGCCAGTCCTTCTCCCCTTCGCTAGAGTGCGTTATGTGGTACCAGCACCTCTTCCAGAGCGAACGCGGAAGAGACTGCCGGGTGCGGAACAGACGGGAGATTTGTCGTATTTTGCTGCAGCAGTGGTCACCCACATGGTCCTTCAGCGACTACCTTTTTGAGGAGGCCGTCAAGTCGTTCGAAAACCCCGACTTTGTGAACGTCGTGCTCCACTGTTATCGCCATGTATTCGGCAACGAAGAAGGCGACCCTGCTTTGGAGCACCTCGAAGAAAGGCTTGCGAAGAAGCCCAAGATTACCGTCCCAACAATTACGTTGGACGGAACTCTTGACCCTCTGAAGCCCGGAGGGTCAGTTTTGCATGCCAAAATGTTCACTGGAAAGCACAAGAGGAGGGTCGAGGATGTTGGTCATGCCTTTCCGGCTGAAGCACCCAAGGCTTTTGCGGACGCTGTGTTGGCGGTGCACGGGTGGTCAACAAGTGTTTAATGGGAGGAGTCTAAGAATCGGTCGGCGAAGGATTCGTTTCTTTACTCTTCGTCCTCCAGTCGAATGATATTTGTACAGTTGTCAATTATGCGAAATTATATATGTGCTTGCTACAACGCCCGAGGCTCAAAAGGGCAATGCATGGCTATTGATCACATCAGGCATGGCATTATTTAAAGCAGCCTTGTACTGTATTCCTGTGCAAGCCGCGAAGCTGTGCGCCGACTTGGAGACTGTATAAAAGAGGACCAAGAACCACGTCCCCCACTTCTTGCCCACTGAACTCTCCTCTGTCGTTTTGCAGCGTCTCACAATGTTTCCCTACCGGTCGCTCGTGCATATGGATACAGACAAGTTCCGAGTCGTTAATCAAGTTACAATATCTGACCCGGGGCCGGTGTCATTCCCCGACGCCGACTCCCTCTTCACCGGTGACCTCGCCAGCCCCTGCAACCTCGCCCGCGACCTTGACCACGCCTGCATCCTCGCCCGCAACCTCGTCCACGACCCCGATCTCGCCCGCAACCTTGACCTCGCCCACGCCCTCGCCATCGCCCTCGCCCGCGGCTGCGCCCTCGCCCGCGGCCGCGCCCTCGACGACGCTCTCGACCACGCCTTCGACCACGCCCTCGCCCTCACCCAGG
This sequence comes from Mycena olivaceomarginata, assembly GCA_029378375.1. Lineage (NCBI taxonomy): Eukaryota > Fungi > Basidiomycota > Agaricomycetes > Agaricales > Mycenaceae > Mycena > Mycena olivaceomarginata. The sequence goes on along the minus strand of JARKIC010002349.1, from coordinate 43,957 downwards.
CCCTCGCCCATGCCCTCGACCGCGAGCTCGACCACGAAATCGACCGCATACTCGGCCGCGGGCTCATCCGCGAGTTCTCCCCCACGCGCGCCCACACCGTAGCCTACATAGGCTACCCCAGCATCCTCGGCTGTGTCGTCGACCGTGCCTTCGACCGTGCCCCCGCCCGTGACCTCATCGACGCCCTCGATCGCGCCCTCGACCACGCCCTCGACCTTGGTCTCGATTTTGACCTCGACCTCGACCGCGCCCGCGCCCGTGCCCACGCCCACGCCCACGCCCACGCCCGCGACAGGGCCGATTCTTATCGAGTAGTCATTAAGCATGCGCACGGCACAAAAGAAACGTTTGTAGCAAACCGGGGCCTGAACGGAAGGATGCAATCTGTAAACTGCAACACGTGTGTAATGGATACGTGCTTTGCACCAGGCTCGTCCACTGATCTGAATTCAGCTTTCTGCAGATGGATTCTGGAAAAGGTGGGAAGAAGAGCGAGATTACCGTATATAGAGGTAACGGGATCGAGATACTCGCCAATGTCAAAATCCGCGAAAACAAGTCGTTGTATCGAATTCCTCTGGATCCCAGTCAGTTGGATTTGATTTGATGACTTTAAGAAACTGACATCAACGAATGAATAGAACACCGCCTGGTGCTCACGCTCCAGCTTGGCGGAAGAGAGATGTCGGTACGTATTGCGTCTTTCATCGAGCTGTCGGATGCTCATGATAACCCCGTGAAAGGCACCTGAGGTGGCCAATGCTTGCTTTGAGGATGCCAACGCTGCCATCAATGAAGCCACCGGCAATGATGCAGAAAGCTTGGAGAAGCTTCGGAAAGCAACCGCACGATTGAGATATATGACAGATCTGGGCGTGAATCTCACGAATGGCAAAGTACGCTATCTGTAAATCAAGCATGAACCGACTTAACTCTACCTCTAGGACAATCCTTTCGCGGAGATTGGACTTCAAGTTGCTCAATCGATTCAACAGGTGTGTGTTCTTCCAAGGATTCGAATCTTTTGCTGGACTTTATGGATTTAGAAACTTGTCGACTTGAATGTTTCCTCAGATTTGGGCTTGAAGCAAGCTGTACTCGAATGCGTCAAACGAATCAACTCGTCTGCCACAGGTTGGCCATCTTCAATATCGTGACAAACCATCTAACTGCGTCACAGATCAGAAGAAACTAAACTTGCTTAAACGGCTTAAACGAACCGTCGACACACACCCCTCCAATCGAAATGTCCGCCCTCGCAAACAGAATACAGAGAAATTACTATCCAGATTCGTTGAATTACTCAAGCTTCTCCTGAATGATCTGCTATTCAACCACCTCCCGTTCAAATTTGAAGATTTTCGTGTCATCATCAAGCATGTTCATGGTGCTGAGGAAACTGTCCTGGATAGCCGGATGGGCGCTGAAGCGGCAAACAAGCGCAAAGTGTAAAGTCTCCGCTTCAGTCTCTGTCGCACCCGCTGAATAAGCCTCTCAGACTTCTTCCTGTAAACGTGGACGGAATGACGGTAGCGTTGCACTTCTACAAACGAGGGACAATTTGCGGGGAGAAAGCCGTTGATGTCTTTGAAACCCAGTTAATTGTGCCCGGAGGCAACCAAGACATGTATGAGATTCCCTTTGCGGGTACGTGCCTCATCTTTCTTTAGTGGTGTTATTTGCTCAAATCGTGCGTAGAGTGTGACGCAATTCTGCAAATTTCGCTAGGGGGGAGCTTTCGGTGCGTGAACCTCAATAATGGCATCTTGAATTCTTCTTCCTCAATGCGGATGCTTGCAGGCCGTTGGAGCCGCAGAATTTTGGCAACGCGAAGCTGACAACGCACTCGCGGCAGTATCGGGTGGCATGAAGAAAATAGCTCAATGCACCGAATATCTGAGGCCCTTGATGAATTTGGCAATGGCTGCTTCAGGGGTACTAGTTCATGTGCTCGCCGTCTCCTCTTACTTGAACGATTGGTCAGATCAACCCCTTTGCCAAAGCTGGGTTTGCTGTTGCAAAACTAGCATTCGACGTGAGTTGCCCCTTTTTGTTGGTGACGCGGGAGATGAAGACCCTATCAGACATTGGATGAAGTCTCGGGAACACACGATGCTTTCAAGGACTTGTCCGATGAATGCGAGGAGTATATTGAGGTTATCAAGGAGGCGGGGAAGGCGTTCAAATCTCGCCAAATGCAAGCCTATTTAAGGAAAGCGTTGACTGCGATCATCGAGGCTCTTGAACACATCTCCCGCCACTACGAGCAAACATGGATCAGTAAGCACTTCTGCTGAGGCTTCGATTCACAAATTGAACTCAAACAATTTATAGAATGGTATACTCGTTCAAGTGTTAAAGAAGCTGAGAAGCTCTTGGGCGCACTGGCTCGGCGTCAAAATAGACTCACCTTCGGGGGTCTAACAGAGCTCGCCAATCAAATCGCCGACCGCCAAGTGCAATGAATAAACAAGGCAGCCATTTTTCTGTCTTGTTCTAGTTTTTATCACTGTATTAACTGCTATGGACCCTCTCTGTATTAATCCCCCGCGTCACACACATACCTTTCGGACAATAACATACCCTTTTTTCCAATGTACCGAATGAGCCGTTTCGGGTCAAGATTGTGCAACAGGTGATGAATTCGGGAACAAGGGAGGCACTTGCACTAGAAGGATGGTTTTTGGGGCGAATCAGTGACTATCATCTCAATCTCCTCCGGAGAAGTATCAATGGCGCTCTGAAGAGGCTGCATCAAAATGTCATCGGTGCGTGCATGCTGTGTTGACGGTGCACGGGTGGTCAACAAGTGTTTAATGGGAGGATTCTAAGAATTGGTTGGTGAAGAGTTCGTTTCTTTACTCTTCGTCCTCCAGTCGAATGATATTTGTACACTTGTCAATTATGCGAAATTATGTATGTGCTTACTACAACATCCAAGGCTCAAAAAGGCAATTTGTGGCTGTGTCCATTTATTGATCGACATAAAATTTGAAAATTCCTGCTACAAACGATGTTTAAACTCCAGTCCAAAGGCCGCCCCATATCTCCGGAAGTGGTCCGTCGTTCACCAATGGCTTGCTTGTATCGAGTGGCCGACTCGGCCAGGCATTGATCAGACCATCCCAAAGCTCGACTTGGTTGTAACTGATACTCCCGTTCCCGACTCCGCTAGACGGAGGGAGTACGAAAAACCCAGCGCCAACGGAGGCCGATAGCCACGGATAGATCCTCGTGGTGATCACCGCGACGTCATTGGCATACACTTCCAATGCCGAATTGTCTACAATGACCGTCAGGTTGAGGGACTGGATCGTCGATGTGTTGCCATTCAATATCGGCCAGAGGCGGAGTTTTGCTACTTCTGTTTCCGTGCCGTCTGAAATCGCATTAGTATGTCGCCAGCAGCGGGATTGAAAAGAGAGTACACATACAGGATGCTATCAACGAGTTATGCGATCGGTCAACTATGAGTGTTTCGTTCGCCGGCTGGAACTTGAGGGATGTCAGACAAAAAGGAGAGCAGAGAGGTGCACAGCGCACCTGAATATCGGTCCATTCGCTTTCACTTGCTAAGACCCGGAAGCCTGCTATCGGCATATCTCCGGGAATGGTGCTTCCATTCCACGTCAGCGTCGCCTTAATGGCATAATATCTGCCTGTTGGCTGCGTCGCAAATGGAACGAAGCCCTCCGACCCAGTCAGAGTCTTAGGCGCGGGGTTCGATACCACCGACTTCGCCCTGTACTCGTCGGTCACTTCTTTCACAATACGCTGGCCCAGGGAAAGCACAGATAGACTCCCGTCCGACTCGATGCGTATGATCCAGTTGCCCGCCGAATGCAAGCCGGGCGTATTGGGGTCGACGTTACGGATGACTTTGAGGAAGAGATCGCGGAAGAGCGTGAAGGAGCTTTGATATGAACGTTGCGGGGCAAGTGCGAGCGACTCGTCGTCTTCCTGAAGATATTTTTAAGCAAAATGCTGATGAAGAGGTGCTCAGGCATCACTTACATACGCCCAACCGACGAGGACCGAACGATTTCCCTCGACTGAGAACGGGACGGTGGCATACGCCCTCCCCCAATCAACGGCTCCGACAGCGTTGATATTAGCGGTGATACTCCCATTGGCAGCTGCGGTGTAATTGACCATGGCCCCTGAAACTGCCGTTAGTCAGTTGTTTTGTTTCAGAAAAAACTCGCATACACAAAGGCCAAGCCCCTTCATGGCCGTCGCGTCCCCCTTCCGTGCCAATGCCTATAAAGTCCACGGCGCCGGTATCCGCGGGATCAAGTGATTCTCCATCCTCATTCAGGCGCGTTACCGACGCTGTCTCGAAATTGATGCCGAAATTGCCGCTCCAGCCTTCGGAAGAGAACGAACTCGGGCCCGAAACGCTGATTACGGGTCCCAGGTATGTCCATGCTCGGACATCGGCGTTGCTGGTCTGGCGGTAGAGCAATAGCCGCGGACCGATCCCGTGGATGCCGCTTGAGATAGTGAGGAAATGGTCGCCTGTTGCGCCGGAGGAGTTTCCCGACAGACTCGAGAGTGTCGGAGAAAGGAAGATGTATGGATCGCGGAACCCTGTCAGACTGTCCATTGGCCATTGCCCTGCGCGTTATTAACGGGTGAACTTCCATTCTCAAAGAGATAGACTCACAAATAATAGGGTTGTTCGCTGTCCCAAACGGGAGCTTGATCCAGGAGGCACTGGTCAAAATTGGTGAGTGAGAGGTAGCGAGAAAAACCACGCTTACCCGTCGTCTTCCGTATACGCAATATTCTGAGTCTCAGCGCCGACGCCTTCGTTGGTCCCGGAGCCGAGGGGAGAAGGGAATGTCCCCGTATAAATAGTAGTAGGGAATCCATTGTATCCGTTCTTCATGATCGAGCCGTCGAATACACCGCGAATATCGAAGATCTGGGACGGCCACTGCACATAAAATTGAGTCAAGCTCCGGTATACGAGCGACCCAGAAACGTACGAGGGTGTTAGGGTTTTCCCAGCCATTCACTGGGTTAGGTGTAGCTCAGGTCAAACAAGCTGAAGAGGGAACAGGGAACGAACTGTCTTCCCAGTAAACAAAGTCCTTTGAATAGGCGGCACACTGCGATATGTTACCCCACTAAGGAAGTAAATCAGTCTTCGGTAGCTTGACGTACATTTCGCTTACGGTGTAGTGATTTGGGTGGCACTGATAGCCAGCATGGTACGATCCGTCGCGCCGTTGGTACAGACCCTGGGGGTCGTTCTGCCAGCCTTCAGGTGCGATGAAGCGCGCGCGGGGCCGCCACACGGAGAACAGCGATGAGTTGGGGCAGGACGTCAAGTTCACCGGCGGGCTAGTTTGGTCCAGGCTGCAGGTCGCCACCACTGTGAGTACCGGCCAGGACAGGTAGAGGAGGGTTTTGAGCATCTTCGTTGTACGTCATTGACATGCTTTCAGTGCTTTATAGATGCGGATCGCGACTTCTCTTCTAAAGCCACAGCCAGCTGATCATGCAACCAAGATCATAAGGTGAGTTGGAGTGAGATCATCAAGGCGACACAAGGACAGAGGTCTCGTGCATTATTCAGGATTCGAAATTTCTGTGGGCCGTCCGTAGGTTAGACTGCCGCAGTGGGATCAAGACGAAGGAAGGGACAGTAATCCAAGAAACCAAGCGAAATCCAAAGGAAAAACCAGCCACTTCAAGAATGCAGTGAATTCGTCGAGGTCGCGCATGTGTGGATCATGATGGTCGTGTTCACCGTAGAGTTCAAGCTGAGAGACAGTCCAGGCTGCTTCGAGAGGCTTCGAGTATGCGGGTACGTAGTACTATATATAGCCCAACAGTTGCTGTTGGGGAGAGACCAGCTGCCGCTTTCGTCGCTTTTCACGGCCTGCTATACACCATGTAACCGAATGAAACCATGCCGGCTGGGTGAATTGAAGCAAGAGATGTTTCCTAAGACAGGATCAAGCCGCGTGATGGCCTCCTTAACCCGTAGACGCCCGTGACACTCCTTCGCCTCATCTCATGCGCTTCCGCGTCGTGGCACGAAAGAATACCCGGAACCTGTCCGAGGGACTCAAACCTATTGACTCCACGGGCTCGGAAGACAGATGATCTGGGCAAGTAGACAAACACCTTGCCTCCAGCCCAAGTATTTTCTTCGCCGGCTAAAAATCAACACCGTGTTTTGTCCAACCAAAAAAGCCTCCAAAGGGGGTCCCAGAAACACCTTCGATGACATGGTTGTCCTTGGAGGGCAATGGTTGCGAATCCATTTTCATCCCCTCCTAGGATCCAGGCCCATGGAGAAGTTTCGGAATTTCATCTTGGATTCTACCTAGTAAGATACAAGGCATCAACGCTCGATGCAATCAACTAGCATCGGGGCTTTCCTCACCCATTGTCTTCCTTCTATCTCCTTCAGAATCCACACTGCCGCCATACTCGCCCTGCTCAGGTCGAAGCTGTCCTTGTGGTCGGGGCCAATCTGCCCCGCGGTCACTGGCAAATCCGCCGCCTTCCCAGTGAGATGGGGAACACGGAAGACGGTCCAGTCGAGATCGTCCGCCCTCGGCTATCGCCATCATCTCCGCGTCCCCTTGAGGCACCACAACCTTCGCCAGGAGCACATATGCTGACCACGAGTAGGAGTACACCTCAGACGGATTGGGGGAGGACGACGGCGTCGACAGCGCGAAGATCCGCTTTATACCTTTCATCCGCATCGCAGAAAGTATGCCCGGGAACGTGTCCCCGATCGGCGGCGCCAGGAGTTGAACGAGCCAGAATGAAAATGCAAGCGGGACTGTGAATACCGTAGTTTTGGTGCGTAAAACGAACGCCTGAAGCGACCGATCCGCGCCCAAGACGCTGATGACGATGTCTACGCCTTCCATTGCCCTCAATAACTCGTCTTGGTCTGTTAGGCTGGCCTCTACGATGCGTGCCTGCTTCTCGATGCCCGCAGGAAGCTTGGTTCGTGACCGCACATGCAGCGTTAACGCTGGTGGGTTGGGAAGACTGAGCGCGATTGGGATGAAAGCCAGACCGCTCACGCCTGTGGCACCGAGGATGAGGATGCGGGTGGGAGACATTATTATGTGTTTGTATGTATCAAATTGTATGGGGTGTCCGCGACAATTTATGCGTTTCGGCAGGACGAGAAATCTTATTCAAATTTGCAAGTAGATGTCAGCGGCAGCGACTGACGGCGAGCGCTCCTGACAATCTTAAAGAGGACTTAGGCATTGGTGAACAGGTTCAAATATTAATACCGGCTAGAGGCAGTCGACCCATACGGGTTTTAGACCGACCGTACGGAAATGACGTGTACGGACGGGTCGGCCATAATTTGGTCTCGGTTCGCGAGCTATTGAGAGTCGCAAGACATTATCATCCAAAATCCCAGTCACTTCAGCCAATTCTGTCAAAGGTGAACGACTCGATTAACAGACTAGTGCGTACACCATCTACAGAAACAGAAAGACATGTAGAGTAACAAGACGACAAGAGGGAAAAAAGCGAAAGCAACAAAAAAAGCGCTCGAGAGGGACCTAAGGTTACAAGATGTATGCGTGCGGATGCTCTACTACTACTATAATGCAGTGAAAAGTGATTGTCTCGTATCGTGTCTTAACATGTCTATGATGCGGATGAATGAAGATGTAATCAGTCCAACGATGATGCAATACAGTGGGGGTATAGCAGAATGGTGGTGTATCGCGGAAGACTGACTGCCGGTGCTCGTGAGGGTGCCCGCGTCTATACGTGGAGGATGTAATGTAAGGGTGGATGCAATCAAGGAGATTAGGGTGCGCGTCCAGAGAGAGACGCGGTGATGTTGGCGAATAAGATATATGATGCAGGCGACGTGAGCAACGCGTGGGTTCATCAGAAACAGGACGAGACGAGACAATTTTGGTCGTGAAAAAGCAGGGCAGTAGACGCATAAAGAGGATCGTGCGGTCATGGTCGCGGTCGCGGTCCCGGGCGCGAATAAGTATCGGTCAAGATGTGGATGAGAGGATTTTTTTGGCGTTTTTGTGGCTTCTGTTCAGTAGTGCAGTAGTCGGCAGTGAGTCGAGGCATAGAGGGACGAGAGAGGAGCGGCAGCATAGACGGGGAAGGGTAGGAAAGCATGGAAGGACCGAGTGGGATCGTTTACCACCAGGATCCGCCACCCCCGCCTCCGCTAGATCCGCCATAGCCCCCGCCCCGCCTCCGTACGACGATGGGCCGCCCCCGTACGAGCGCCCTCCGCCTCCATAGCCCCCACCGCCGGAACTTCCGCCCCCGAAGCCGCCGCCACCACCACCGCCGCTGCTGCGGTAGTCGCGCCCGCTCGTGGAACGCCCACCACCCCGTCCGCCTCCTCCACGGCCACGACCGCCACGGAATGAGCTGCCGAACGACGCCTCGTGAGCGACCGTCTCCAGCCACCCAGGGATTTCCTGGTTCGCCTCGCGCAGGAGCTCGACGAGCTCGCGCACAATGTTCTTGTTGCCGCGGTTGAAGAACGCGGTGCTGACACCGGTGTTGCCGGCACGGCCGGTACGACCGATGCGGTGCACGTAGTCATCGATGTCGCTGGGGAGATCGTAGTTGATGACATGGGTGACGTTCGGGATATCGAGGCCACGGGCGGCGACGGCGGTGGCGACCATGATGGGGGTGCGGCCGGTACGGAAGGTCTGCAGCGCCATCTCACGCTCGCGCTGCGTGCGGTCGCCGTGGATGGAGGTCGCGGGGAGGTGGTTCGTCATGAGGAAGTCGCTCAGCATGTCCGCCATGCGCTTCGTCTCGACGAAGACGAGGGTGAGGCCAAGCGACCCCTCCTTCTGTCCGACAGAAGCAAGGATGTCGAGCAGGACGCTGCGTTTGTCGTTGTCCTCGACGTACTCGATCTTCTGGGTAATGTTCTCGGAGGTGCTTCCGACACGCCCAACGCTGAGGAAGACATAGTCTTTAAGGAAGTCTTTGGCAAGCATCTGGATGTCGCGGGGGAAGGTGGCGCTGAACATGAGCGTTTGGCGCTCATGGACGCCGGGCATGTCCTCTCCCTGCACGATACGACGAATTTGGGGCTCGAAACCCATGTCAAGCATGCGATCAGCCTCGTCAAGTACCAGGTACTTGATGTTGGCGAGACTGATGCGTCCACGCTCGATGAGATCGACAAGACGACCGGGGGTAGCACTCAAAAGGTCGCATCCGCGCTCGATCAGACGGAGTTGCTGGTTGATGTCCGCACCACCGTAGACGACGGCAGGACGCACCCAGGAGCGGTACGCAAATTTGCGAGCCTCGTCGTGGATCTGGGAAACAAGCTCGCGAGTGGGCGCAAGGATGAGGGCAGTGGGGAACGCCTTGCGGGAACGCGAGTAGCCAAGTTGGGAGTTGGGCTGCTCCGGCGGGGCACGGGGGCCCTGAGCGAAGGACGCCGAAAGGATGGGGAAAAGGAAACCGCCTGTTTTCCCAGAGCCGGTCTGTCAGTCAAAAAATGTTGATCAGTATATCTGATATTTTCGTGATGCAAACAAAAGTGGAAGCTGACCTGCGCACATGCCATCAAATCTCTGCCACCCGCGACGATGGGAATAGAGTACTTTTGCACGGGAGTGGGACTGGTGTAACGAGCGAAACCGATGTTCTCGAGGAGAACAGGGTCCAGAGGAGGAGAGGTGAAGACGGTGACGGGCTCCGGAACGTCCTTGCCAGTCGCCTCGACAGGAATGTCGTCATATTTTTCGAAGTTGATACCGGTGTGCTGCTTCGAGGGATCCTCAGCGTCGCCGAAGAGCTCCTTCTCGATGCGCATATTGCGCTGTCCGACGATGTGCTTGCCGTCTTTCCAGATACCGAACCCGAAAGTCTCCCGGGGCTGGGACGGCGCCGAAGACCAGTTAGGGGCGGGGCTGGAGCCGCCCCAGCTTCCACCTCCGCGAGAGGGCGAGGAGAGCCCTCCACCTCGGCTGCCTCCTCTGTCAGAGTAGCCATTCGATCCACCGTAACTGCCACGGGCAGGCGGGGTCGAGGAGCGGGAATCAGTCCAGCCGTTTCTACCGAGCCTCTGAGTCAGCGCCTCGATAAGAAAAAAACAAAGAGAAATGGTACCCATTGGAAAGGGGTGGGGACGGTGCAGCCCGCTGCGCGTTCCGCATGTGAGGGGGAACATAAGCGGACTTTGTGAGTCCAAGATCAGCTGCAGAAAAGTCAGAAAAAAGTGAGGAAAAGGGCGGAGACGACGCACAGAATTGGGTCTCAAGACCCGTACTGCCGTTTACAATTCCATTTGTCATATTATAGTGAAAAACGGGAAGAGATATGTTTTGTAGCTCGAAAAGAGAGAAAAGTTGAGTCTATGGGTGTGATGGTCGAGACCAAGAGCGTGGATCAAAAAAAAATCCCCACCGCCATCTTCTCACCGCCGTCTTCTCACGATCGCTGACTAAGCCCCCACCGCCAATTCAATTGAATTCGATCAATTATTAATGATGCTGGTTGCACGCCGTTGCACGGTGCCGCGGTCAACTGGGGAGTCCGTTGGGAAAATTGAGGAGAATTATCCTGAATTATCATAGGTATGTCGTAAAAAGAGAGAAAGAGCATATCAGCACCGGGTTTCAGTTTTCTGAGAAATCTACTTTCTTTCCGTGAAGATTTTTGTGGAGCTCGGTGACATAATGGAGTGAGGAGCCCTGAAGCTTCCTTTCTCTTCACCGCAGCGCTGCCTTTGGCTCATTTTTTGCCAGTTCTTTTTGTCTCGCCGGCGAGACATGGCGCACCATCTCTGGATGCCTGAGGACATATGTTTGTCTCACCGGCACCGGATGAGCGGGGGTGATGTGTGGAGCGCAGTTTCTCTCATCATTTGGTCAAATACGGCATCGGTTTTCTGAGAAAAGTCGCTTTTTGGGTGTTGCTGATATGCTCTAGTACCTTGCCCTCAGAAAGCCAGAAAGCTCAATTGGGCTCCGTTCGACATGCCAGTTCAGGTGTTTCACGGCTAGTCTTAGGAGGAAAGGGGGATCGATCATGATTCCCTCCATGCGAAACGGTCGAAACCATTGTCACAGTGGAGCTGCACAGAGTTGCACCGGTATGTACCCAATCTAAAGTTGAACTGCACTCGTGCACCGCCCGGCCACGTGATGGTGAAAGACGTTGGACGACGTGTGGCGGTGCACAAAGTGGTTGAGCTCTTGTTGAGCTCCCTCGAGGTGACCTACAAAGGTCCAAAGGACATCGTCTCGAAGAAACTCGATTGCAATGGTGCGACCCAGCCCGTCAGTCGCGTTTCAACACCTTTGACTGCCGAAATGTTGTTATGCTCAATCTCCTATAGCAAAGTACACGGGGATTGCAAAGGTTTACCAGTGGGGTTAATGTTCGCGGACCGGCAGGACCTGTACGATTCCGGGCTTCATGGTCGCACAAGGGCCGGTATATTTGGGACAAAGGCCGATGACGGCGCGTTCTCCATCGTCCTGAATGAAGGCTATGAAGACGATGAGGACCGAGGTGAAACGATGTAAGTATGGATCCGTTCCGCAAGTGAAGCTCCTTCAATACACTGCTCATACAGAATCTACACGGGGGAAGGTAGGCATCCCGAGTGTCCCGGCCGCCCAATAATAACCCATGCATACATAGGAAAGGGGAAGCCGGACGAAGGCCAAGATGTGTGTCACTGGCGGTGTATTTTTGGTCCTAATTATCGCTAACTCCCCCGAAGACCAAGTCATGGAAGAAGCAGCAAGCCGACCAAGACATGAATTCCCCCGGCAATGCGGCCCTCAAGGTAAATATCAGGCCCGACCCGACCGCGTCCACACTTGAACCGCATCCCAGAGAAGTGTTGAAACTGGCAATCTTGTGCGCGTCATCCGTGGGTCCGACGGGAACATCAAGTACGCTCCGCTGCAAGGGTGCGCCGGTGTTACAACGAATCAATAGTCGGATAACGATTTACATCTGCAGATACCGCTATGACGGCCTTTACAAGGTCGAGAGGGTCTGGTCAAATCCATCGACTATTTTTCTTGATGCTGATTCCCGACAGGCGTACATCGAAGAAGGCAAAGCCGGCTTCAAGATGTGTAAATTTCTGCTCCGCGTTTGTTTCGAAGTTCCTCGTCCACTGAACTCGGCAGTCATACTTACATCCCCCCGCAGCGCGAAGATACCATTCAACCGCCCCTTCCCACCCACATCACAGGCAAAGGAGCGTCAGACAAATACTGGGCGCCAGGCGGCCAGCCCGAGACGCTCGCAGTGCCAAATCTCAACAAACGCGCGCCGGAGACCGCGAATACCGCGCCGCAGACCATCGCGCAGAAGAGGCAGGAGATTACGGGCAAAAAACGCCTACCTGCCGGTCTCGGTTTCAAGAAGAAGACCGAATGAATGTCGGGCACCCGATGCTTCATTTCGATGTGTTTTTTACTATACAACCCATGGTCAAAGCGAGTAATACGAATCCCAATAAAGTAATCCTTCCTTCGTTCTATTCACTACATTTATAAGTAAATACAAGTCTTGACGCTTCAGTCCTCGGCCCCCTGCTTCGCCTCTATCGCATCCGCGATATTCCCTCCAGCGATTGCCTCAACGGTCGCTGCGATGCCTGCAGGCTCTCCCTTCTCGCCCTCCGCGCTCTCTTCGCTCGTCTGCCGCGCCGGGGGCTGCACGGCCTCGCTGTCCGTCGTCCGCAGCCACTCCATCTCCATCTCGACGTCAATGAGCGCGCTCCCGACGCCGAGCGGAAAGTCCACCTCCTTGCGCTTCAGCGTGAACTTCGTTGGCGGCTGCTGTGGCGTGCTGCCGTTGGGCGGCGGCTGCGGCATGTGGAACGCGGGAATAAACCAGAGCCAGCAGATGAACATCTGGGAGGGCGGCGTCAGCTTCGAGTGCGGTGTAGTTGTGTATAGGATAGATGATACCTGGCCCATGTAGACCTTGACGCGGACTTCCCGACCGGCGTCAAGCACTACGCCCCCTTGCTTGACGCTCTGGGTCACGTCGTACATCGAGTTGGCCTCGGACGCAGGGATGTCTATATCGTCCGTGGCCGGCACGTCCTCCGTCTCCTGGAGGGCTTCGCGGATATTCACCCACCCACTTTCCGATAAAGGGTGGAGTGTGTACGTTGATATTTTCCCTTCCTGAAGTATCGTTGAGAATTAGATGACCATTATTGAGTTAGAGGACTAACCGCCTCAGTGACCGTCTTCGTGACCGAGCTATTGCTAGTAGCCCCAAGCCGGGCAAAACTCCGCACCATCTTCGACTTGTCCCATTTCCCCACCTTCTCATCAAACACATCCCGCAGCGTCTGCCCGTCCAGGGTCCCCGCATTCTTCTTTAAGCGCCCCATATGGCCCCCCTCATCGCGCGTGTGCCGCTCCCACCTCTCTAGCAGCTGCACAAAGTCGTCGTCGTACCGCGCAAGGGACACCCACACGTTCCCGTTCCCCGACGCCTTCGCCTGCACGGACCCCGCCTTGCCGAGGCTCGTGCGGTCGATGACCGCCGTCGCCGCGCGCACAAGATGCATCTTCATCGATCCCGCTTCGCGCATGCGCACCGTAATCTGCGTCAAGCGCACCCGGGGGCGCTTCGTACGAAGTGCGGGCGGCGCGGCGGGCGCGGCCCAGAGGTGCGCGGGCGCCTCGTGCGCGAGAAGCAGCGCCCAGTAGTGCAGCCAGCGGCGCTGGCTCGGGATGCTCACGCCCTGCTTCTGTTTCGCATTCTCCCCGGGCGGCTTCATGCGCCGCGCGGTGTGCAGGTCGAGCACGGTTTTGAGCGTCTCTGTGAATGATTTCTGGGCGGGGGATTCGGCGATAGGCGCGAGCTGGTCTACGTCCTCCTCGTGCTCGATTGCTTCCATGACGTCGTTGGCGCGGATTTTGGCCGATTCCGACGGGGTGTGGCTGCGCTCGAGCTTCGGGGGCGTAGGTTTCTCGTTATTTAGACTTGAAAGCAGATATGTGCAAGCAAGAGTTCCTGATCTCCCCTTTCCGGCTACGAACACACTTGAGTAAATTCCAAGACGGAGAGGAACAAAACGCGAAACACCTTTGCAGTGCAGAACAATCACTCGTTCCGGCGAACCGTCCAGCCAATCTGTCATCTCTCGCGCCGCAAGGGGCATTATTGCCAACGGAGGAGCACTGTAAAAATATCTTAATATCTCCATGCGTTCCTTGAGATCGAGCATACGCACTGGTGGTCCGGGAAGGGATACCGGCTGACACGGCCGTCGAAGAAACTCGCAGAGTACGAGTTTTCCCGGATCGGGCAAAAATTAAAGACCCAGAAGTTCTTGCCATGTCGGTGTTCGAGGAACCTTTCATTTCGGTGAACCATTGTCCCCATGAGCCTGGACCAAGCAAGCCTACCTCTTCGCGTCCTCGCGATTGTTGCGGTAGAAGCTCTCGAATCCTTCAGCCGGGTATCCCATTATTATAACTCGGTCCGTGAGGTAGATGAGATCCAGTTCAACATTGAGATTATCATCCTTGAATCGAACGATTGGTTTCTCGACGTGTGCAAAGGTGTGGTCAACTGAATACCTTGAATCTTGCCTTGCCCCCAGAAACGATTCGGCGAATATAGTCCGTCATAAGTGGTCAGAGTGTCCGCGTTTCGTGTGGTGGATCCGATGAGAGGTGAAGTCTATTGAGAGTCTCGGATGTAGCTCTGAGCAAGAGGATGTTTCGGTACATCGTCACGGTGCGTCATGCTCCCAGAAGCCAAGGCCGATCGCTGCCAGTGTTCTTGCCTTTTTCGTCATGCTATGATGGCCCGGGCCGGCGCGCACAAAATATTGTTGCAATAAGCAAGGGCCAATACTATTGAAGTCTCCTTGTGGGGGGTAGTTTATCATACAAATAATTGGGTGTCTATCCTATCAATCACCAAACGCCCGACAGCCAGCTGTTGTTACCATTTCTTCCAAAACATCAACAATGTACATATTTCGCTCCGCACACTCTTCAGTGAACCTGGGTTTTTGGTGAGCGTAGTCATTCCTGGGCGGTCGTGCAGACATACCAAACGCAATTGCGCCTGTCCACGCGATGAGTAATTGAATTATATCCTGCGTGCTAATGGGTCTTGGTCCCTGCCGGTGTGTGAGAGCATCGGCAATAATGCACGAAGTAGAGATTAACGTGGTAATCGGAAACCCTCTGAGAACGACGGGGCTAAGACGAATAATGGACGGGTGAAAGAGCAAAAACGTACACTTGACAAATAAGCAATCGCTGAATTTGGGGTGCCAAGAGCGGAACATAAGCCAGGTGAGATATCCCTGGGGACGCCGGGGATCAGAAGTGCAGGGTAACTGGAGAAACAGAACGTACTTGAAGGCGTACAGTTGGCGTTTTCTCGATAGCTCAACCGGTAAGTTCCGTCGTCCTCGTCCGGGCTCTTGACATCGAGCTCTAGCGCCTCGGGTGTCTCATGCCCTTGCAGAGTAGTGGGAGCACACGAATCCTCGTCTATCCATGTCCGGGACCCGTCCGCAGCGTCGTCGCTTTCGTTTGGCCGGTGATTTGGGTAGACAGGTTTGTCTAACGGCGCAAATGTCGGGAAGCTCGAGGAGGCCACCGAGGATCTTCCATCTTGGTACGGACCAGGGCTGGGATTCAGCGATGGAGGAGGAGTTGTCAGAGTCTGGGATATGGGCGGCACGTTCCGGAAAAAAGGTAAATGGAAACTGAAGCGTTTGGTGGTCTCGGGAGGGGCAGGGTCTTTGTCCCCATCAACTACCACGGGGGCGGATTGCTTGTAGGAATGGTGCCCGCTCACCCGCTCGCGGCGTATCTGGCGAGGGAGCTCATTGTCGTCTCGCCGAGCGCGTTTCACATGTTTGAAGGTCTGTATAACGTGCCCGGTGGAGCGCACGGCGAGACAGGACGCAGGGATCAGCAGTAGCAGCGATGGGATCACGTATCCAGCAAGATGAACCCTGTTGAAGAGGAAGATTAACGCGGCCCATGTACGAGGGGGGGGGAAATACCATAGTGGATCGGCGGCGTCACAGTGCAAACCATCGTAGGGTTGAACAGCATCGTACTTCACGATGAGAGCAATTCGTAGAGCGAGAGCGACCAAAGGAAATACGACGACGGGAAGATAGTACACAGGACGCCATGCAAATGCTCTTGTAAGGATATGTCAGTTCAGATAGTAAGATATAGCGTAGCACGCACTTGGAAATGTCTCCCCACTGCTTAGGTTTCTGTATGTGCAGACTTGTGGCCATACAGAAAACCAGGCAAAATCCTCCGATGATATACAAACCCATACTCATACCGATAGTTTGAGCTGCCAAGGCGTATTTTAAGCATAGTAGAGTCTCGGCAGCGTCACTTACCAAGGCAGAAGGCTCGCGGCATGCTATACGGGTCCATCCGCCAGATCATTCCTATAGCTAGAATGAGCATAGCCGCGACCTGGATATTTACAACTCACCGAGGCAAAGCATAAACTGGAAAATGAACATCCCGACCGAATAACCTATAAAAATCCATCGGTTTCCTACCAGGCGCGACACGGCCGCGAGCGACAGGTAGGAAAATATTGTGCCTTGAATTACGGGAGGCGTATGAGATTTTGGAAGGGTGTGTTATAAATGGCTCACCGATGATAGTCAGAGCAAACCACACGACCTTTAAGGCGAAGGGCAGCATGGTAGGGCTTCCCCAGCACCTTCGTGCCCAGACAACCAAGTGGCGAGGAGAATAATTAGGCGCAAGTTATCGTAAGTCCCTCGAAGCTATAAGTCGACATCCTCACACGGGCCGGCAGGATTGAGATCAATTTGCAAATAGCGGAGAGGACCCTAATTGGCCTGCGCGACAAACGCCGACCGGCAATCAAAGCGCCGATGCGCATCCATTTGAACCGAGTCGCCGACACCTGGTATCGGGCCCTGTAAAATTAATCGAGTACCGACACAGAGCTCATGTTTTTTGTCTTCAAAGCCTCTTCTCCAAGCTCCAGAGGAAAGCGGCCTTGAAGGCACGTTGCACGGGTTGCTAGGCACTATGGACATCGCTAAATAATTCCCCAGGCCCGGCTAAAACCTGCGGTCCATGCGGATTATTAGTTGTTTCATAAACTTTGAGTCAATAGAGCATATTAGGTCACCATCCAATGTCGCAGGTCGCAACGCATACATAGAAAATGACGTTAGTGTTTTGTATAGTCCCCGAATGTACTAGTAAGTATTATAGGCACACACATCGAGAAACCTGGCACACCGGGGATTGACGAATATCGGGACACGGACCGAGCATCCAGCTGCACGACGCCGATCATTTCTTGGGGCACAGTGACTGTAAAATGAATCAGAATTGAAAGGAACTGAGTCTTGGTTCGCGTTTGGTTCACACATGGCAAGAGAGAGGGGCTCGGAGATGCGTCGTAAGATCAATTCCCATGCAACCAACGCAGTGGAGGCGCACCCAAAAAACATCTGTTGTGCAGTGGACGATAATATCAGGACCCCGCAGAAACGAATAAGCTGGAGACACAGTGGGCCCACAAGCAGTTAGTGAGATGTAGAATGAGAAGAGGTGAAGATAATAGATGGGAGGTGATACAGTTGCGAAAGGGTGATGCCATGCAAGGAACTTGAAGAGAGTACCAAATGGCACAGTCTACGGATAATAGCATAGGACACAGCGCAGGGTTATCTGTGTTCAGAAAAGTCCCTTTTCCGAAGGAAGTCGTGATTCAATTTTCAGATCGTATTTTTGAGCCAGGCCAATCAGGAAAGGGATGGAAAGCCGCAGTAAACGAAAAGGATTGCATGGCTTTCAATTTGCTTTCAATCCACGGGGAGTCGTAAAGTAGAGTAGCGGAAGACAGAATCGTGATCAGGTAACGTCACTGCCACATTCACTTTCTCTTTCTAGTCATCAAGCGAAATGGCCACCGCAACTCTCTCATCCCAGACAAGTCATTTATCGGCTGCAAACCCAGCAGAGAAATATCGGGGTGCTGTTGTGGAGGTACTCTTCAACTTTCTTGCATCCTGGATCCACATCGAATCCCGGATAGGACTTGCAACTTCCTCCTGCTTTCTGCGTCAAAAGCAGCGAGACCATACATCGAGCTATCGAGCAAGCTTATGAGAGGGACTTTTCGCATATCCCGTGAGGCTAATTCTGCTTGCTCCGCATGCTACAGCTGCTAAAACCTGTACAAAGCGTTCTGGACCGGCACCGGCGACCCCTCGGATACATCGATGTCGCGACATTGAAAACTAGATGGGAGGCCGGGGACGCTGATGATGTACGCCCAGTTCAGCATGGTGACCGCTATGGATGGCTCATCTCATCTGCTTTCAGAGCGAAAAAGTCATCAATGTGATGTCCAGATTCAAACGGACAGCATCGCAGCCGTACACCCTCATAACACCTTACACGCCGCTTGCTGAGCTGGAGGAGTTTCTGAAGCACAACATCTTCGCCATAGGTGTGTGCCCGTCAGCCTCCTGCTTCTGCATATTTATTTTCCGCCAGTCACGGACCCCCGGTCGCAAGTTTGTCGTGGCGTTGGCAACAACGCACGATCTAGAGACCTTCGTCTCGCGTCGGGGTTTCTGATCATTCGGCAGATTTTCATCTTGCGTTCAACATAGAATGTATATCCCATATCCTGTATCTTCTACTAATCTTTGGGCTCGGTGTATCGCATCTGCTCTGGCATGCATACTCACAGCGCTTCAAGAACCTGGTCGCTGGAAAGTTTATTCAGCAGCCGCCCTTTTGAGAGACATCAGTTTCTGACACTATCCGCGACTGCTGAGCGTACCTTCCATCCCTCCGTCCACCATGACTACATGTCCAGTGACGTGGCCCGAAATCGTTGTGGAGGATAGGCAAACCACCTGAGTGGCGATGTCCCATGGCTCTGCTGGTTTCTTGAGGGGCACGCTGGGGGTGACGGTCAAAATCCTCCTCGATGGCGTTTCCGATCCCAAACTTACGTCGGCGAGCGCGCGGTGTACGAAAACCGGATCTTTGAGCTTCTCCTCTTTCTTCGGCGTCCTCAACCCAGCCTGGCGCGACGCAGTTGACCCGACCTCTTGGTGCGATCTTGACAATCTCGTTTTTGAGCGACAGCATGAATCCGTACATCAGTGCTAGGCAATGCAATGCACGCGTCAGCACTGATGCGAACTTGGGAGAAGACGATGTACCACTCTTGCTGGCAGCGTAGTCCGCATGCCCCGCCTCGCCGTACTTGCCCGCTGTCGAGCCTACGAAGACTACGGCAGCCTGGGCTTTCAGCGCATCGGAGGCGGACTCCAGCTGCTTGAGATACTCTCTCGAGACCAGGAACGCCGCCGTGAGGTTCGTGTCGATCGTATTCCGCCACCGGTCAAGCGTCATATCCACCACCGAGACATCTTCTGGCGGCGAGATAGCATGGTTTACGACGAGGACCTGCACAGGCCCTAGTGCGCTGTTACCGTTTGAGAACAAGCGCACAACGTCCTCTTCAGCCGAGAGATTCGCTTGTGCAACGCGTATTTTGTCGGAGCCAAACTCTGTGGCCAGGGTATTCAAGCTGGCGGCGTTGGTGTTGTAGTGCGCTGTGACTTTTGCTCCCTGTTCTGTATTTCGTTCCAGTGGGATTGCATGAAGTTGTCTGGAACTTACTGAGGAATAAACGAGTCGTTTCGAGGCCGATCCCTCCACTGGCGCCTGAAAGGGGACAGTAAGTCTAGTCTAGGACATGCAACGAAGGGAAGGGGAAGAACCAGTGATCAGAACGTGCACGTTTTCCAAGTCGAGGTTCATGGCGGAATTGGGCTCTTTTTCTGGCTTGTTTCTGTTCCCTTTATAGCTTGAGTGTAATTGTGATACCCGGGGAATATCGATCCGGGTGTGAGTCATATGGAACGCCGACGGCACTCCACAATAGATGCAGTTGAAATTGTCCGACTTCCTATTTGGGTCTCCACAACGCTTATCGATTTATATGGAAATTTCAGGACACTCCGCATTTCAATTCCACACCGCCGTCGTACAGCAACATTATCCTACATTCATGCTCACCATGAAAGCGATATCAAATCAGTACGCCTCGAGGCCTTGCTCGGTATTTCGGTTCAGCAGGCGTCCTTTGAGATCACGATATCAGCGGTCCTAGATGCAGGTTCTAATCAAGCAAGTCACCTTCCATCCCTCCTTCCACCATTGAAACGTGTCCGGTTACATGACCGGAGAGCTTGGGGGATGATAGGACGACGACTTGTGTCGCGACGTCCCACGGCATTGCGACCTTCTTGAGCGGGGTTCTATTATACGACGCAATTCTCAGACGTTGGTTTTCGGGAGAATCATGAAGATAGATGCATACGTTGCGAGAGCACGGTACACGATCAGGGGGTCCTTCAGGGCCTCCTCTGCCATGGCCGTTCTCACCCATCCCGGCGAGACGCAGTTCACTCGCCCTCTCGGCGCGATCTTGACGATCTCGTTCTTGAGAGAAAGGGTGAAGCCATACGCCAATGCTGGCCGCCGGTTAATGACGCACCGCGATAGCTCATAGTACTCTGCACTCACCGCTCTTGCTCGCAGCGTAGTCCGCATGCCCCGCCTCCCCGTACCTGCCCGACGTCGAGCCCACGAAACATATCGACGCCTTTTCCTTCAGCGCATCGGGTGCCCCCTCAAGCTGCCGCAGGTACTTCCCGCGCGACCAGAAACGCGCCCGTGAGATTCGTGTCGAGCGTCGTCTGCCACCGCGCGAGACTCATCTCCCGCACCGGCACGTCCTCAGTGGGCCATATCCCGTGGTTGATGACCACAACCTGCACCGGCCCCAGCGCCGCGTTGCTCTCTGCAAAGAGGCGCGCGACGTCCGCCTCGGCGCTCACGTTCGCTTGCGCGGCGAACGCGCGGGTGGATCCGAATTCCGCGATGAGGGGGTCGAGGGTGGAAGCGGTGGTGTTGTAGTGGGCGGTTACTTTCGCGCCCTGTTCTGTGGTACGCCACGCGTAAATGTTTTGTTGGGCTAACCGCAAAGATGAGGAGCGACGCACTGAGGAATAAACGCGCCGTTTCGAGGCCAATTCCTCCGCTTGCGCCTAGAGGAAAGCGGGTCAACACAACTTACCGCTCGTGGTGGCATTGGGAGTAGAAAACCTGTGACGAGGACATGCACGTCTTGCAATTCCAGATCCATAGTTGAAGTGGGAGAAAACAGAGACGTCTACACCCGGGCCGTCACTTAAGTATTGGTAGCCTGAGAACCCGTGTGAAAGACCTAGATCCACGGGGCGCGACTTGAGGTCAGTTGTCTTCAGTACGTTGCACTTCGAATTCGAGACGGCAGATGATTGATGCCGACCGAGGACGCGTCGTCACAGCTCATGTGCGAGTGACTTTTCGTGTTGGTGTGACACACTGCATAGACCGAGTGGGAATGTCTTCATTGTTGGTATAGATACATGGGGGATTTTCCTAGAATCTAACACTAATTTACAGTTATGGCCCAATCTTTCTACGAGAAGTTGAATTAAAACTCACTCCCCACCAAGGTCTCCGCAAAGTCGGCCTGGGTCTTCAGTATCGTTTCCAAGTGCTCCAGATTGAGCGGCTCCTCCGTGAACGTCGCCAGACTCTCTGCGGTCTTCACCGCATTCTTGATCTCCCGGCCGTTAATGTCGTCTTCGGAGACATCGGCACCGGCGCCGCCATTGAGTTTGTTCAAGAAGTCTTTCCAGAGGCGCCTATGCGCTTCGACCTGGAGGTTTTCGTACTTAAGTGCCATGTGGATCCCGGACCGGAATGCGGGGTCGAACTGGAATGCATCGGGTGAGTGATAGTGGGCGAGGCGACTAGCGGGATGAAGGACTCACAGTGTCGACTCGGTTAGTCGCCAGTAAGAGTATACCTTCGTAGTACTCCAAAAGCCGTAGGAAGACCGAGACGAGAGCATTCCGGTTGACATCTGTCAGCGTCCGTTTCTCTAGAAAGACGTCGGCTTCATCAATGAGGAGGACAGCTTTCCACGTATGAGCAACGTCCAGAATCCGCGCGAGTTCCCGTTCCAGATTGGATACTGATGTACCTGTTTGGCCGGGATTAGTGTCCTCCATCGCGGCCAGACACCAGCAACGCATACCGAGATCGCCCGATGAGACGACATATAAGGGTCGCCGCGTGTACTCGGCAATGCACTCCGCCGTGAGTGTCTTCCCCACACCAGGCGAATCGTGCAGCACAGTGACAAGCCCTCGGCCTTTGCCTTTGATGATATCGTCAAATTTTCTGTCCTCGACCTTCAAGTGAGAAGACACCAGTGCCCGAATGAGCGTCTTAGACGCCTCAGGAAGCACAAGACGTTCAAAAGAGACCTATGGGCAAAGTGGATCAGCAGCCCGGAACGAGACGGGGTACAACCAACCTCATTCCAGACAATCTCGGAGTAGTTGTCGATGAAGAACTAGAACCACTTCTTCTCACCGAACGAGAAACCACGCAGGACGTTCGTGGCCAGCAGGAGCCCTTCGTCAGTCAACTCTTCTGCGGTCTTATCCTCAGACGTCTTCGCTTCGGGAGCCGCCTCCTAGGAGTACGATTATAGGATGTTCCGTCAATCATCGCCCGGCTCTTAATCTGAGGGTGCGCTGATGAATTTCGACTTCAAGAGAGCAATGACAAGGAAACGCGCACGCTGAACTTCTTGTCCAAATCCGGTCTCTGCTCAATCGCCACACCGACATTCTCCCCATGACATTGCCCCCTCATGATTGGAACCGTTCACCACGCTTCATCAGCTCCTCGCGGATCTCAGCTACCCGCATGCGCATCTCCAATGGCGCGAAGGGCAGCGTCGAGATGCCGCGAACGGAGGGATCTTCAGTTTCTGCGACCTCTACCCAAAGTTCTTGCCGTCGTCCCGCGGATTTTTGAGTGCATAAGTGTCCCTGGGCAGTAGAGTCCATAGCCTCAATGACCAGAGGGGAATACTTACGGGAGCTTTCGGGAATTGGT
Source organism: Mycena olivaceomarginata (assembly GCA_029378375.1). NCBI lineage: Eukaryota > Fungi > Basidiomycota > Agaricomycetes > Agaricales > Mycenaceae > Mycena > Mycena olivaceomarginata. The sequence goes on along the minus strand of JARKIC010002349.1, from coordinate 20,930 downwards.
GAAACCGGCATCAAAAGTGGCCGGCGGTTAAGTTACTAGTCACAGTGCCGACAGTGCCGGCGTGCCTGCTGATCCCGGCATTAGCCGAGCCTGAAAGGCTGATGTGAAAGCCACATGCCGATCACTTTGGCTTCACTCAGTAATATACGCGGAGGTAGCAACCGGCTCATCGGCACTGGTCGGCATTGGCTGATGGCGGCCGCCACTGCCGACCACCATGAATCCAGTGGCCGCCACTGGGTCCTCGGTTCTCCCTGTAACAACAGCCGCAAGCTCAGAAAGCGTGTGTTTCGGATGCTTTCCACTGGATCCGCCGGAATCCATCGGAAATGCCGTCAACATGCGGCGAGTTCCACCCAATACCACTGGATTCCGATGGTGTCCACTGGCCGCCCTTGCTAAAACTCATTGATATTTTGTTTGTGGCGGAATCTACTTCTTTTGGAGTATATAATGGTGTAGCCCATAGGTCAACACATCGTCCCAGTGTTTGACCAGGCACTGGAAAACCCCGCGGCCGCGCCTCGTGCGGCAGTGAGGATCAACGTTAATTCGGCACGGTGTTGAAGGTAGGACTGATTTCTTTTGTATATATCACCTCGTACAATGGAATTGTTGTAAATGTTGAGATATCCTGCGAATAAATAGGGCACATGGAACGGATTTATTGTGTTTCCCTGCAGAATCCACTGGAATCCAGTGAACTACGCTGGCCTAACACGAAATGACGGCTGATTGGCGAATATTGGTGAGCTTATCGAGAAACGGTGACAAACAGTGTCCGCCAACGGCCGCCGGTGTCCACCGGTGGCCAGCGGCGGCCGCCAGCGAACTTGTTACCTCCGGGCATATTACTCGCTTCACTTTCGTTCCAAACCATCCTCTTTGTTGCCTCCCTTTTTGGCAGCCGAAGGAGTAGCCTACCACTGCTTATCATTATAATTCCGGCACTGTGCAGGCTCTGTTCTATCTTTTCGAGGTCTCCATTAGGCAGTCTGACCTTAAATCATCTTATCTGGCGGACTCGGCGACTTGACGAAAGAGCCCAAACCAGTTGCATTCATTGGAAACCTATTCCAATTTATCTGGCCTGCATTCCAATGCAATCGAACACTGCCGCCAGACACTCTGGATAATCTTTTGGGCCAAGTTCTCCCAGCCTTGTGGAAGAGACTTACACGACAAGGATTTTGTTGGTGCTCCTCGGATTCTCACAGGGCTGCGACATTCCACCTGCGATTCATTTATCTTGTCAGAATCCCAGACCTCTCCGTATATATGGACGAAGAAGTTTTCAACTCTTCCCGACGACAGCCAGAATGTTCTCATAGTTCCATTCGGGAGAGAGTCGGACAGTTTCCCCGGCACGTTCGCAATAGATTTCATTCCGCTCTCACACTACGTCTGGTGCTATAAAATGTCGATGAAAACTGTTATGATTGTCCTCGCAGTTGAACCAATTGTCCACAATGCGCTCACTCAGCAGCAAGCTCGGACTCCGATTTGCGACACAGCTCCTGATGGCTCTCGCTGTGTCTCATTTCACCACTGCTGCCCCACATCCCGGCCCCTACGAACAATCAACTCACTGTTAGATTCGTGGTACGTTTTTCTTGTTGCTTATGTTCCCACATTGTTTATGCTCATATCAAGGGCGATGTCGAAATGTGCATCGACGGCCTGCAAGACAGTGGATGCATCATCCTCCCACTCCCTGATGGCGAATGCGTTGACTTCACTGGTGGTTTGGCCCCCTGGAACGACGCCGTATCCAACACGATTGTGCCGCAGGGGTTCCTTTGTGCATTTTATTTGTATGTTCTCTGTTTTAGGCTTGAGCTCGTTTTTGCGGCGGCGAGCGGAACTAATTTCATTTTGAATAGGGACTTCGGTTGCGGGAATGAGACACCGGGAGATGTGGTGAACTTCTTGCCTGGAACTTATGATATGTTCGCTGTCGACTTCAACGATAAAGCCAGTTCCATCCAGTGCTTTGCTATCTAGTCTGTATCGTATGATATAACTGTTTGTGTGTTGGAAGAGTGACATGTTTAAGCACAATAACACCATGACGCCCTGGTGTAAGACGCAAACTGCTTTCTCCGATATCCTCGCAAAAGCCATGCCTAACTTGGTTCAAATTTCTTATGCCAGAATGTTCATGGTTGATCTGAGCGCCAAAGTATACTGTTCACTTCTTCTGAGTCCATTCGGGATGTCATAGACTCCGACATGCTCGCAAGACCAACATATTAGACACATGCTACTTGTGGTCGCGCCAAGGTCGCGTCATCAGCTATAAAAGCTCGGTGGCAGTCTGCGTGGCCCTAACTTCCATTCAGTGCAAACACTCAGCCGGGAGCACTGAGGAGACGTGCTATTGTCGATTCACCGGCGCGTGGTCGTGGACAACGGCTCATGAACCTCAGTATGGAAAGAGACCAACAGGTAGGTACCGATGACCTTGGCCAAGGTGTTCCGGAGGTGCTTCGAGTACACCTCTACGTTCGTTTGCTCCACCGTCTCGGAGTCGAGTTCGGCGAAGTGACGAATTACCGCCAAGACGTGCTTTTGCCACCAATCGGTCAACTGAAGTCGCAAAAATACGAGATAATACTGCTGCACCTTATCGAGATGGACGATAACCGTGAGGAATATCCTCGTACTCCGCATTCAAGGCGTCGAGCTCCTCCTTGCGGGCTTTCACCTCCTTCTCGTCGTTGCTCTCATCGTCTTTCTTGGTGTCGTCTTCCTTCTTCTCTGGAGCATCAGCAGCGGTTTCGGACGTCAAAGCAGGATTGGCAGGAGTCGCAACAGGTTCAAGCGGAACCACAGGAGGCAAGACGGGCACCACAGCTACGCCAGCCGCCTTGGTATGGACGCCATTAACATTCACTTTATAAAAAAATGGTCTTCACAGCAGTGTGTACCCCATTGACCGGCGTGACAAAGCAAGAAACAAAACGGAGGGACGGAGCTCGAGAAAAGATGCACCATCGCCTGGAGGTTGGATGCAGAATGCCTACGAGGCGCCCATTTATAACGGGGAATGTGAATACGGAAGCGGAGACGGTTCTCGACAAAAGACAAGTCCGCAAGACAAAGAGTTTGGGAAGCTTTATACACAGGCCTGCACTCTTCCTGACTCGACGCCTATGGGAGCAGTGGTGTTAGCCGATTGGTGTTCACTTTGGTGACATGCGGGGATCCGAGAGAGTCCGAGAGACGCTGGAATAGGCGCGCAGTGTGAGGTTGCCTTCACGATACACAGAAGTATGCAGCTTGTAGATGGGGGGAACAGACCGGTCGACCCGCCCCGTGGCGCCCAACGGCCTTCATTCTCGACGGCCGTCCTCAACAAGCGAGGTACGAGCTCAATTTTGTTGAAGCGTCTGCCTAGGGGAGACTAGTCCCGTTTGACGGACGGATTGGGACGCTAAACGTCGTGCACACAATGGCAATTCGTAGTAATCAAGAGATCTCATGAAAAATGACATCCAGAGTTGTATTGAAAGGAGATGCTGTGGGAGGACCGAATAGGCTGGCAGGGGAGGGCATACTGTGATAGGAAGCTTGAAGTTAAAAGGTTAAATATTAGGTAATCGACGGTGGCTGTCTGCTGGGAACGAAAACGTGACCTCAACCAACCTCGTACACAGAAATATTTCTGCCTCTCACCACCATGTACACCTCGCCCAATAGGCCGCCTGTCGCGTCTCCTGCTTCGCGCTACACATCTCCGGCCTACTCGTCACGCTATTCTTCGCCCGTGGTCGCGTCGCGGTATACTTCACCCAACACCCCATCCACCCCATCTTCCTACGCGCCTGCCACTCCAGAAAACTACCGTTTAAAACGACTCAGTTTCTCGCCAGAGGTACTCAAGGCTGATTCTACCCGTAACTGGCGTTCCAGGGCGTCGCAGAACGGTATTCGCGTCGACGACGACGACGAAGAACCCGACAGCGACACGTCCTTTGAAGCCCCTTTGTTGCCCGCATTTCTCACCGCACCGCGTCGTCGTGCGCTCTCTTACGCGTCCGAGAATCTTCCCCAGACCCCTCCCCGTAATCCCCACATTGCAGCCCACCTGCGTCTCAAAGGCAGCGTCACCGCGCCAGCACACGAACGACGTGCTTTTGGGCTCAAGTCCAACCTCCCTGATGTCGACGAACGCGTAGAACCCCGCCAGGAGTCCACCCACTGCTCCTCGTGCGCCGTCGCGTCAAAACAACTCGCCATGCTCAGTCCATGCACCCACGCGCTGTGTCCCTCATGTCTTACCTCGGCCCTCAACATCGTCGACCAGCTCTCCATGCACTGCGTCGTCTGCCGCGCGACCGTAACCACCTTCGGCCTTATCCGCTCGCCCCCGTCTCCGACCCTCCACGAAAGCTTCATGCTCCCCTTCTCCCCGCCGTCTTCGCCTTCTGCCGACGAGGAACCCGTTGTGCTCCGCATCGACAACGTCCCGTGGGACATCACCCCGCCCGCCATCCTCGCCTTCCTCGGTGTGTCCGCCGACGCTGGGGCCCGCGCACACGTCCTGCTCGACCGCCTCGGCAAGACGCTTTCGCACGCGTTCGTCGAGCTCCCCCACCGAAGACGTCGCGCGCTCGGTTCTCCGCGGTGAGCACCGCGCCGCGCCCGTCCTTGGCACCGGCCGCCGTGCGCGCGCCGTCACCCTCACGCGTTCCTCCCAGCCCGCCCTCATGGCCGCCGTCTTCCCCAACTGGGCCGGCGCCTTCGACGGCCCTGAGGGCGCGCCGTCCCTCGCGGGTGTCTCGACACCATCGCTCCCCGGCGCGCTCGAGGGTGGCTTGATGCGCGAGAGCGAGCTCACGGATTTGCTGTATCTCATGCGCACGCAAGACAGCGGGGCGCGGTTCGTCAAGGTGCCCGGGCTGCCGTTCTATGCGCTCGTGAGCATCCTAGCGAAGTTCCCGACCGACCGCGACAGCCGTGTGTTTTGGGGCGCGGGACTGCGCGATTTGCTGTACGATGTGACGTACGCGGCGATTCAGGTGCTTCGCGCGCGTGGTGAGGAAGACGGGCTCGTCAGGGATGTGGTGCGCACGGCGCTTGGCTGTCAAGGTCGGTCGCGTTCCTACTTGTTTTTCTTTCCTGTGCTCATCACCATGCTTCGTTTTGCAGCATTCACGGAGCAGCAGCTGCGCGGGCTGTCGGAGTTTGACGCACCGTCGCCATCGAGGAGCGAGGCAGACACGAACGCGGACGTGGACGAGGAGGAGTTCCATGCGCGTCGGTATGAGCAGCACCAACAGCAACAGCAAGTGCAGCAGTGCCAGGCGTACGCCCCGCCCGCATCGCCTGCGCGCTCGTACGATGCGCTCCCCCTTTCGTTCGGTGCCGAGCTCAGCGAGCTGTCGTTCATGTCTGAGCCCGCTCCCGTTTCCACTTCCACCCCGACGCCGCTCCCCGCGCCGACCCTGGCACCAGCAGAAGCGCAGGCGGAGCCGGCCATGGATTCGAAGGACGCGGCGGCGCGCATGAGCGAGCTGGCGCGCGAGTTTGGCGTGGAGCGCGAGCTTGTGGAGGCCCTTGTGCTGCGTCTGGGCATCAGCGGGCCGTCGGCGTCGGCGTGATACCCCTCGTTCGCGTGCCTACCCTCACTCTCTCTTTCTCCTCCGGCTCATCCTATGCTATAACAATCGAATTCATACGTCTGTATTAAAAGCTGTCGCACTGCACTCTCGTCTCGCTGCTGTCTGCCCTCATGGTTCATCTCTCCACCCCCATCCCTTCACGTCCGCACGCATGTCTCTTCTTTACCTGTCATCCACCCTTCCCGTATGTACCTCCCTCGCTGGATTCGTTCTTATGATTCTTACTCTGCCCTCCCTCATGATCGTGGTCCCACATGTGTACTTTGCTCAAACATAACATAGGCGGGAATCGGATGCTAGTTCGTTTCGAAATTAATTAAAATTGCACAGGCTGCCACTCCGCATCCCGTCGGTTTAAGTTCCCTGATTCAAGACCCAGGCTGTGTCGAAATACCTACCCTCACTGTCTGATAATGGTGGGTTTCTAAGTTGGCAAGAAAAACAAACAACGGGCCGCAGGCAGACTTGAGATTGGAGAGCTCGTCGGTATGTATGTTCCGCGGATGACGAGCGAAGAACGGTCACGCAGCACATTTGGAAAATATGAGTATAACTCGAGACTTGTGAGTTTTTGCCTTGTGTGTTTGGTTGAGCCTTGGATATTGTATTTACAGGGCTACGAGTCGCTGAATCCGAATAGGTTGATACTTATAGGTGGATAGTGTTTTTTGAACCACTGGCATGGGTTGAAAAACCCATCCAAATGCAATCGACCCGCGGGTAAACCCGTACACGGGTTGTGGACCCAACTTGTAGTGCGGAAATGGCGGGTATGGGTACAGACAAACTTTATTCAAGAAAAGCTCAATGCCATTTTTCTTACGGTACAGCAACTGAAGCCGATTTTTTGTCGTCGCCGAATCTTCCTGCAGGCGCAGACGCGTCGGTTATCCTGTTTCAAGTCTGAAAATCAAGGCCACAAATGGAAAGTCCCATCGGAAAGGAATATTGGAGCAGAGAGTGCCAAAGACGATGCACAACGCAAGACGTTGGATAAGACTCAGGATAAATTGAAGCTCAGCTATGTCCCCTTTCGGAACGTGCCGAGTTGTAGCTACAAATACATCGGCCTGTAGAATGTACCGTGCTACACCATGATTGCTCTCCGGTCGATGAGCTCACCACGTTTAAGGCTGTAGATCTTCGGGACAGCAACCACAGTCTCTCTAAGGTGAACTGACCTTCCTGTGTGGGCTGACAAGCCGTTACCTCACCCGCTGCTACACAAATCGTAAAACCCGTCACATAAAACCCAAGCAGTCATAGCTTGGCTGGCCTTGTGGATGGGCAGGACATACGGATAAAACCTCCATGGGACTTGGTTCAGATTCTTCTCTCCCAATTACAAATCCTCGTCATCCACCAGCAATGACAGATCAGGCAATAAAGAATTCCGCACAAAGAATAGAAGCAGGGCTCAGCTATCTCTTGCCAGTATTGGAAAAGAGTCAGGCACTGTGATGAGTATCTGCGGTGACACAGACTACAGAAGTCATCAAGGCCTAGATAAGTAAAGTAGCCCGACACGAGTTTAGGAAGTAGAATTCCAGCACGAGGGCATGGTTGCATAGGAGCAGCAGCAGGATATTGCCAAAGAATGCATGAGGATACCCCTTGGGAGTATATCCGTGTAAGAAGGAACTGCGTGCGGGAGAAAAAGGAGGGTAAGAACAGAATGCGCACTCATAAACATAGATTATAGATAGAGCTTGTGCATGAGGGCACAGTTTATCCTGCCGTTAGGTAGTAGATAGAGATTGCTCGAGGGCAGATATTCGAGCAGGAGGCTCGACTTTGACACCGTCGGCAGGATAGGGGTAACGGCGCCTCGTCCGATTCGCTCGATTTCGGTACGGGGCGATGCCTACAGACAGGTAAATTGCCTAGGTGCAGGGTATTGGCCGGTTAGGGCGAATAAAGTCTCAGAATTGCAGAAACTTGAATTTGATGGTGGTGGTAACAGTACGTTGGTGGTTCTGAGTTTCAACTGAGTTTAGTGTCAATTGAGTGTCAAATCGCCAATGTGCGCACGGACCGCAGCGGGCCGAGTCACGTGTGGAATCTCCTTTTCCCTTCATCAGGAACTAGCTGTAAGCACCCGTGTCTTCGCCACGGAGACACCCGCACAGTGGATTCCGAGCTCACCTGGATTCCAAGAGGCGCCGCACTCCATGGGACCCGGCAGCAACATCTCGACAACATCACGTGAATTCTCAGGTGACTTTTCAAGTGACTTCTCACGTGGAGGCTGTGCTCATTGTGTTTTCATATATAGGAAACCGCGTCCATAGCAAGCCATAGCAACACCTAGCAGCTTTCCTTACGACAACCCCGATATTGCGTCGGTTAATTCTCAGATCAACAAGGACAATTTCCCGTGCGATTGGGGCTCTTTTGCACAGTGCTACTTGATTGTTGCCCGAGCCAAGCCAGGCGCGCAGGCGCGTTAACATGAATAACATAACAGATAGCCGCTAACAAGCATTTTAGGTGTCAGTCTTCGACGTGAAGAGCGCTTTCCGCCTTGTACCTTCTCTACCAGAGGACCGACCCCAACTTATGATTTCCTGGGAAGGGAAAGTCAGGTTCGACAATGCCTTCAGTTTCGGTGCACGCCCAGCACCAGGCGTATTCGGACGCCTCGTAGATCTTCTCGTCCATTTGCTCAAGTCCATGTCAATTGAAGAAATCCTTAAGTGGGTAGATGATTTTGTTTTCTTCCGCTCGCCGTGCGGAGGCAGCGAAGGCCGTTTCGTCTACAAGTACGACGAAAGAGTCTTCTTCGAGCTGGGGGACGAGCTGGGGTGGATCTGTGAACCCACCAAGCACACGCCTTTCAGCACCTGGTTTACTCACATCGGCTTCGACTGGGACCTAGACGAGAAGACGGTGTCACTACCCGAGGCTAAGCGCGTCAAATACCTGGAAAAACTAGACCCATGGAGGGAGGGTGCGACCGTCTCACATAAGGAGACCGAAAAACGTCGTCGGCACCCTTAACCACTGCACCTACGTGGTTCCACCAGGCCGTTCTCGCCTCGTCTCACTTTACCGCCTAACAGCACAATTCAACTGGACGCGCAGCCCGTACATCAGGCTGAGAGTGGAACAGGAACGTGGCGAAGGACCTGGACTGGTGGCGACGGGAGCTGTCGGCACCGAGGGTAGTCCTTCACATTTGCGAACCGCCACCGATGCAAGACGACGAGATATTCGTGGATGCATCCACAAGCTGGGGCATCGGCTTGACGTATCGCGGAAAATGGCTAGCGTGGAAATACAAGGAGGGATGGTTTTCGGAAGGGGATGCATCAGTTGGGGAGAGATGGTGGCCATCGAACTCGTGCTTCGGACGCTCGTCAGCTCATATGGTCAGAATAACTCATTAAACCCTTGGCCGTGCCCACGGGCTCAATGCGTTATTTGTGGCAAGTCTATATATGGAAACCCCACAGGATAACAGGTTAACTGTTGGCGGGCCTAATGTGTTATCTTGTGGACGTTGCCGTATACAAAAAAAGGATGCCCACAGAGTGGATTGAACTTGATACCTTTAGCTACCAGAAGCGGCAGGAGCAGCAGAGGGCATTACCTTTACACCATGAGAGCTATAACAGGGTAGTTCTCTGTCTCAGCTAGGCTAAGCCTAGGCTTAGCCTACCTGGGGCTGCTTATACCCACCTTTAGGGCAGGGAAGCTGCCCTAAGTCTTTGAAAACAGTTTGTCGTCATTTATGTTCAGGTTAGAGGGTAGGGTGGAGGTGAGTGCCTTGGTCCTAGGTATATTTATTTATTTTGGTTGGGTGTTAGGGTTGGTTAGGGTTTTGAAACACTCCAAAACACATAATAAATAGTGAAAAACTGTTTTCAAAGACTTAGGGCAGCTTCCCTGCCCTAAAGGTGGGTATAAGCAGCCCCAGGTAGGCTAAGCCTAGGCTTAGCCTAGCTGAGACAGAGAATTACCCTGTTATAGCTCTCATGGTGTAAAGGTAATGCCCTCTGCCGCTCCTGCCGCTTCTGGTAGCTAAAGGTATCAAGTTCAATCCACTCTGTGGGCATCCTTTTTTTGTATACGGCAACGTCCACAAGATAACACATTAGGCTCGCCAACATTGCCAACAGTTAACCTGTTATCCTGTGGGGTTTCCATATATAGAGTTGCCACAGATAACACATTGAGCCCGTGGGCATGGCCAGGGGTTTAACTAGTTATTCTGACCATATGAGCTGTCTACCAGTTGACTAAGAAACCGTACTCGGGTACTGGGAAGCGGCGGCTATCACGATTTTCAGACAAATCACTTAAGTAGTTCAAGGCGGAACTATTTGAGCGGACGGTTACCAAGGAGGGTAACGGAGTGCTGACGAGGAGGTCGGCTAAAAGTTGACATATCACAATATCCCATCACGATCGTTCTAAGCGATGTAGATCTTGACTCATCGTTAAGCTCGGCTCGTTGATGTTCCTTATAAATCACTCTCAATTTTACTAATTGCTTGATATCTGACAGGAGTTCATCGGCTAGCTGCCATACCACTAGTCATATACCCTGAACCCTATTGCTCGTTTGTATCAGTCTCGTTTATATTTAGAATCCTGGTAACGTATTTAAGTGGATGGCTATGGGAGGAACACCAGTGAATCTCACCCCACCTGTTGGACGCGAAGTTACTAGACTTCACACTTAACCGGTAGAGTAGTCATTCATTCGGAGACACCCAGAAGCTATACCAAGTTTCGTTTGTTTTCCCTGTTTGAATATTATCTGTGTTGGATTTGGATCTTTATAAACGACGCGTGGACATATTGGATAAACGGAACGGACGCGTGGAATATAAGGAAACGGATCAGACTTGACTATTGGTTGTAATCTCGCAAGGATTAGCAATCGCGGATACTATTTGGAATCGGAATTCATAAAGATCACTTGCTTTACACATCGGAGTACTATCTCCAAACCTAGACCCACATCATACAAAACCGTTGAACATAAAATCTTGTCTGTCTATCGTGATTGCGCCTAGAACAGATTCGAGCAAGTTTTATCTATACGACTTGTAGACCTGTAAAGTCTTGCTTCTCAAAGAGAACTAAAGTTCAAATTGCCACAATCTATACTGGATTGGAACCCCGAACTTGCACGAGGACTATAGTGTTTGAGTTGTTGTAGTTGCATTATTGAACCGCGTATTCACTTACAAGGTTTATTTTGTGGTTATTTCACCGCTAGCCCCATAGTCAGCGTTTCAACGCACTCTTGGGTTGCACCTCCCCCGTCCTCGTCGAGTTGAGGTGTCACTTCCTCACCGACATCTTTACGACACTACCCACAATCCCTCGGCAGTGGCCATCCCATGGACAACTTTATACGACATCTCGTACAGACACGGAACTTTGATATCATACAGCGGCTTGCAAAATACACATACGATGTACTGGCTCATTACTCTACTACCCCACTTTTTAGACCCGCAGGATACACACACAGCATATTGGGATAATTCTAGTATTTCTCGTATCCACATACTCAATTCTGGACACCAGGCCGCCCTGGGGCTCTGAATGCATCTCGTTTGACCCACCGGTATTTTTTCCTCTTTTTGGTACCGACCTAGCTGGGGAGATGTTTGACGGGGTACTCAGGTTGTGAAGTGGTGAAAGGAAGAGAGTATCCATAACATACAATTGACACATGTATGTAGTACGGGCCCCGGCTGTTTCTTAACGGGACCGCGCCGGTATACATCCTCCTCCTCCTCCTCCTAGCAACACTATGGGCTACTATGAGCTGCTATGGAGTGCTATGTAGTAATTCCATAGCTACATCCGTTTCTCCACGCACTGCATAGGCTCTCTAGCGGCGTCTAGCGCTCACTAGCCATCATAGCTACATGATTTGGTTTTCCTGATGCGCCTTACGTCCTCGCCAACAACCTCACCGGCACCCTCCTACGCATTAAACCGAAACGCTGCAGGCCATGACGAGCTTGAAATAGATACGATCCCTCCGAACGAACTGCTACCGGCGGGCCGGTCTGCCTACCAAGCCATACCGAGGCTAGGGTATTCGTAAATTCCTCTAGCGCCTAGTCTTATCTGTTGGATTTCAAGAGCCTAGTATCCTCTTTGCCTAAGCTTCCGGGCGTGGACCCCCCCAAGTGCACCGTGACTGCCCGCCAGTTGGACCAATATGGGGTAGACCAATACTTATGGGGCACTGTCCCCAGCGACTCCACCGTTGAAGAAGGCAACCTTTCCGCCGTCAGCGCAAATGTTAAAGTAACCGACGGTGCATGCGTAGCCACTGGGGTGCGCATCGGATCAATCTTCCCACGTTTGTCCTCACGCGGAGGGACAATGGATGAGACGTGTTCCAGGTCCCAAGGTTGAAACAGACTGACGGCAAATGATCCAGTTCCTACACCATTCAGTCACGCACCCTGTGCTGCGTATTCATGCATCGTCCGTGAACCATTCGACCAACTTGATCGTGTTGCACGCAGATGTCAATGCTAGAGTATTCAACGAAGCCTATTTCGTCATCATTCCGCTGGCGGGGCGGGGCGTGCTTCTACTTTATCAAACATGGATATTCTGGCCAGCATGTCCAATCTTTTCATCGTCGCTACGCGAAACTCCCGCTCCGCATTCCCCCCGCCCTCCTTTTCTACCGATTCGCGTGGGCCATGATCACCAAAGCCGGTTCTGAATTGACTTCCTATGTTCAAGCAACCTTCGTACAGGTTCCGATACCCGATGAACTCAAGATTATGATACAGCAAGCGATGTAGGCAAAGATGAGGAAGACGCCGACGGGTCTCAGCAGCTGACTCCGACTCCGCGTCCCTTGCACCTGCCCTCGAAGGGAATCAACGGACCATGTACGCTGGCCCGGAGCAGCACGCCAAACAGTACGACCAGCACCTGACGTCGATTTGGATCCAGAGCTCAGTGAGTTTGGTCGCATGACCCTGCTTTGTCCTCACACGAAACCTCCTAGATGAATCCAATATTCATCTTTTGCGACAGTGAATTAGATCTCGATGTCTATCCCGGGTGCAGTCGTTATGTCGGCCTGAGACAGAATTGGATACGAGACCATCCATCGGTTAAAGCTGTGACTGCAACTGAATTTGCAGACGAAGGGGTGATCAATGAAGAAGACTAATAGTTTTGGGGACGAGGAGGAATAGCTGAGAAAAGTTCAGAGACGAGTCTCTCAGCGAAAAGGCAACCACCTGTTGGGTCGGACTTCCCGGTCCGCCACCAGTGAAGTAGATCCAAATTGACCGTAGATGAGCTCAAGATGAGTCAATGTTTGCCTGTTCGCTCAGTTCGTGGAGTCAGAATCCCGACATTTTCTGAGTATTCTTCCGCGGCGCGGAATGCATGCAGCGTGAGCCTAACCGTAAACACCCGTTCACTCTTCTGCTCGCTTCAGCCTCTCTCGTGTACTGGACATGAAATCTGAAGACAGTCGTTCAGATCTAGGCTACGGCCATTACGCGGCTTGATCTTTCTCTTTCCCCTTTCGGCGTTGTTCTTCTGCACGAATGCCGAAAGCTCCTGCCAGTGTCAACCGATGACATGCATTTAATTTTCACAAACAATACGAAGAAGCTCGACGCGGCGAATTGGTGAGCGTATGTCGCGATCGGCAATTTATAACGAAATGTACCATTTGATGGACAGATCAAGTTACCGCCCGAGTTGAGTCAAATCAACTTACTTGAGTTCCTTCTCCATAAAACATGAGAAGCTTTCGAAAGAGTGAAGTTGTCATCTGCCAAAAATACGGCATTATGAAGCTCCCATACAGTTTGCCCAAGCTCCGGAGGAAGAGTCTTACAGAAACCCGATAAGGGTTAGTCATCGACGCGTTCGGTTCGACTCGGCGCCAACACCGCTCGCGACCTAGAATCGTCAGACGACTTACGAGATACATTCGCGTCGATCATGTCGCCGCCGAGAAGTTAAGCATACTTAAAGTAGGTTGGGCACTCCCAACAACACACAATGTCTCCCAGCATCCTCGTCCTCGGCGCCACAGGTGCGAGCGGACTCGCTTTCATCCAAGTCGCACTCAGTCTCCCGAGCCCGCCTACACTGACCTTGTATGTGCGGTCACGCGCCAAGCTCCCTGCGGGCGTCGAGAAACAGGCGCGCATTGTAGAAGGCAGCCTATCAGACCAGGACGCGTTATCAAAGGCACTGGAAGGTGTAGACACCGTCGTGAGTGTCTTAGGCGCGTATCGGTCGCTCCAGGCGTTCATTTTGCGGACCACATCTACGGTAAGTGTTCATCTTTGCTGCCTGGACTTTGGGTCATCGTGGCTCAATCAATTGCAGCCGATCGGGGACGCGTTCCCGGGCATACTTTCTGCAATGCGGGCCAAGGCGTAAAGCGCATCTTCGCGTTGTCGACGCCGTCGTTCTCCCCCTGACCTCCTCCGAAATCTTCTCTCGCGGGTGGTCGGCATTCACGTTCATGCCGAAGGTTGTGGTGCCTCAAGCAAACGCGGAGATGGTGGCCATCGCTGAGGCAGTCCCGCTGCAGACGATCTTGACTGGACTGTCTTCCGGATCCCGCATCTAACTGATAAGGCGGCGGATTTACCGGTAGCTGCGGGACTACTTGGCCCAGATTACAAGGGCACTTTCGACCTGAGCAGGGCGAGTCTGGCTCTGTGGATTCTGAAAGAGATAGAAGAGAGGAAATGGGTGAAGAAAGCCCCCACTACTAGCCAATTATTAGCTTGACCACACAGATTATACCTGATGAAGAGTTTCATAATTATGTACCAGAATTCCTGCCACTAATTGCGTCGCAACTTCTTATTTGGCCAAATGGGTAGTCTTCGAGATGAAATCCCGAAACAGTGTCGGAAAGTCTCCTCCCACTGGAATCGCGTGCCCTGGTCCACGATGTTCAGTTTGGTTCAAACCCGACTCACAGGGCATGTTCACCTTCATCGTGGTGATAGAGGACAGATTGGTTGCACTTCTTTTGGAGCTCGATAGTTTGGGCAGGTTGAATGATGGTATCCACATCTTCTACAGCTGATCAGAAGAGTAAGAGGGCAGAAGTCCCGTAACGAACAAAGCATTATTGTGCAAGGTGGGTATATCAGGGATCCCATATATATCTGCATGAAGAGAAGCGTGCGAAACAAAACCTAGGTAATATCATCGAAGAAAGCTTACCCCGAGCAGAATATGCCGAATTTAAAGTCTTGCTTCTTCGCGGGGTTAAATCCTGGGACGCATTCGGGGTGGTTGACCTGTGAAATAATTAATACTCGTCAATCACCAGGTCCAAAGCATACCATCGGAAGCAGAAGTGCCGCCATCGCCTACCCTGCAAGAGCCCGATGATACCATCGTATTGGCGCTCAGAGAGCTCGGTCGACCACCACGTTACCACGTTTTCCCATCGCGAGTCGCCGACCTCTAAAGTCTGGCCCAGAAGCCACCAGGGCCTAGAGATGCTCCCAGCTAATGGGGGGCCATCCACATAGTGCAAAACTGCCACGCCGTCGAGGGCATCACGAAGCTTCTGCGTAGTTATGCGCGACCGTAGCTGCCGACTGGACGTACCCGTGAAGCACTGAAGGAACGCTTTGAGTATGAATGCTTGAGAAGAGGAAGATGCTACCGAGGATATTCAACATTGCGAAACACAGAGTGGGAAGGAAGTGAGGTGATTATCGTTTGCCTGCTGGGTTTTATAGGTTACCAGGCACTGCTGCGGACGCCGGAGAATTGATGATATTAGTACGGTCGGCAATTTCTGACCAACCGGTTAGAGAGCTGCAGCCTGCGGGAGGCTGGGTTCGAGCCTATTTATAAATTTGATTTCGCAGTGATGAACAGTGACACGGCCTAGGCCACCGGGTAAAAAAAACGCAAGAGCTGGATCCAAAGGTAGACCAGGACACGTAACTGAAGCCTCATGATGATTGACACGGAGTTTTCGCCGCGACCAACAAGGGCCTTCAGATAAGACCAATAATACCAGTCCTTTTGACGCCCATGTCGCCATGTCGCCGTGTCAGACCGACAAAAAACTTGCTGCACGTGAAAACCAACTTTGTGATTTTCGGTAGTGAGAGAACGTCGATGCGTGACGGGACCTAGAAAAAGGATCCTTCCAGCTAACGCCAACACCGTAGAGCATTTTCACAAAAAGTTGAGGTGATTTGTGATGTCAATTAACCTTTTCTAGTGCTCTGCTCCACACTGCTCCACTGCTGGGCCATCGAAACGGAGTAAGGGATGCCAAAAGCACCAAGTGAACTTTTTTGGAAAGCGCCCGAGGGTCCTGGCGTTCTGTCACAGATTTGAATGAGTGGATCCCTCCGTAGAAGGAAAGGACCCGATACACGAGGCCCGAGGGAAGTCCCAGATTCAAAAGGAGTCGCTAGCGGCACGAAAATGCTCAGAAGACTGGGGGAGTAAGAACTTTGAGTCTCCCGATGAACGAAAAGGCTATCAGCCACTCATAACTGAATGATGTGGTCGCTGTCGGAGCGCCGTCGGCCGCTACGCACCTTGTAAGAAGCTGAGAATGAAAGAGTGTATCGGCAGGCAGTTGGTGAATGGTAGTGTGTTGAAAAGCCATAGAGTGACATCATGTGATTGACTTTCTCCTTTGGGCGTCGTTCAGGAGTTTCAACCACGTCTGACCCTCTTTTAGAATTCCATGAATGCCGAGACTTGCCAAAGAGCGACGTGTTGCGGGCGTTCCATCGAGGCAAGGCTCTGGCCCTCGGCCGTCCCCTCAAACATAAGTATTTCCTAAACTCGAGGCTGGAGTGAAGGATAAATTTCGCCGTGCCAACCTCGCGTGGAATAAATATCTGCCGTACCAACGACAGGGCGCATAGGTTTCCTGGACCCGAGCAGACAGTCTGCGCGGCAGGAAACGGACGTGGGTGATGATAATATTCTAAATAGCACAGTTACATGCATACGTGAACCTCCTCGTTTATATGACGCTCCGCGAGTACGTTTATACATTCGACAGCCAAATCTCTGGTTCAGAATACCTGGCTCCATTGTGTGCGGAGGCCTAGGCCGTTAAATAGAACAAGCCATTCTTAGTGGCGTCCAATACAATTAGAAGAACTTGAATGAAGCAATCCGACATCCACTGCCCGGTCTTACATCGTCCTTCTCCACACAGCTCTTCCTATGCGCGTCCCACGGAATACTGCAGTACGTCGAGTTCTCGGCCGGAGTTTTATCCACTTGTTGCATCCCGCGCAGAGAACGCGGTACGCCTCGAACTTGGCCACGCGTGGGTCCGAGCGCAGATAGTCGATGCGTTCCTCCTCTGTGCGCTTCGCACGTCGCCGTTTTATCGACGGGCTGCCATGAGGTACTCCGAGTCTGGGGTCGAAAGTGGAGGGGCCTGCGGCGGAACTGGCCGACGTATCAGCAGGCTGGATGTGGGCGTTGAGAGGCTGAGGTGGGCTGCTGGAATAAACATGAGTCATGTCGACGGATGAAAAGGAGGGACTGAAAGAACCCACCACGTCGTCCGGTGCGCCTCCCAATACTTGAGCGTGAAGGCGCCGCTATCGTCGCGGAACGACACACCCCTACCACACACTTCGCAGGTGACACGTCCGGTATCGTACTCGCCCGCGGCGCTGTTCGGATTCAGCTGGCTGCTGGGCTTGTTATTTGTCCTATCTTCATTACTCATAGGCGGCGAGGACCTGTGAGGGAGAGCAAAACAAACATAGAATTAATAAATGCAATCTTGTCCGGAAAACCAACGGACGGGGTCGCATACGGGCGCGGCGCGGGCTGGAAGCCCGGATGTATCAGCGAGCGAACTAGGGATCGGACCGCGGGGCTGGGGGGGCGGTAACAAAGACTTACCTCTCTTTAGGAGACATAAGAGACGAGATAAACGAAGAGGCGGGAGAGGGAAGAGACGAACAAGAAACAAGACTGGAGTGAGGAAAGGGGCGAGAGTTGTCATGCGGCCTTTAGCTGGAGCGTCTATCTGGGATGACGGTTATGGAACAAACAAAAACCAGAAAAAGGTAAAACCGGCCAGAGAAGCTGGGTGTCAACGTCCTCGGACCAAATCCGAGCCAACCCGAGCCGGGGTCCTAACTTCATGCAGTGCAGCAGAGGGAAAATGGAGATATATGGGTGACCCTGGTGGCGTCCACCGTTAATTTACAATCGAAGCGCAACAACAGTCGCGTTATTTCAGGCAGAAATGATGGATTCAGGGCCTCTTTCTCTGCGTCAAAAGTGCGGGGGTGGAGTTTTAGAGACCACTATTCTTCTTTCGTTTCGCTGGCAATTCGTGTCAGCTTCCTCGGTACAGTCTCCAGAGCGACGCTTGGGCAGTGCTTCAAAAATAAGTGCGAGAAGTAAATCATCCACCGTAGTCATGTGGATAATAGTTGAATTCCTGTCAACTCGACCAGATGAGCTAGACTGAGAGATTCTGATAGTAATGCTTGTCGAGCCTCCTAGTCACTTCGAGAGTCCGAGTCGGGAAAATCAGTCAGACTGCGAGTTCAGTCCTGCAAGCTCTTCACTAGAATCGCACCAACCAGCTTGGAAAGAGCAGATACAGAAACCGACATCAGAAGCTCCCTGGCCGCAGCTTGAAGCGAAGTTTTGCGTGCCAAGGCACGAAATTGGTACAGAACCAAAACCGGTGACATCCGAAATCTTGATGGCAAATTCAAAGTCCGCTTGTGTCGGTGCGTTGGATTTCCACCACAAGCACCGCTACAGCTATCGTGCACGTCTTTCAGGATAGTGAAGGACCTGAAAAGAACAGGTTTCATGAGGCGGCGTAATATCCAGGGCGGCTGTCGTAGATGCATCATATTAGAGTGCTTGTAGGTTTACAAAATGTACGACCTAAAACCTGCGAAAATGCCCTAAAAACCTGCCAGTATATATATGTTCTTTGAAACTATCTCAGGGCTTGTCGAGTCTGAGGGGGACTGCCGTCATTATAACCGATACATGTTGACCATCATCGGAATTGAACATGCCCGAGATGCCCGAGAAGGATTAGGATGTGTAAAGTACAATATTCCTACTAACTTCTCCGTGGTTCTTCTCATTTGAAAACTGCGGCGCAACAAATGCTATCAGTATTCGATTGTATCGGAGACCTGTTTACGCTTTTAACGAGTTACGAGATAAGTTGTTCAAGTGTTGTCCACGAGAGACAATATGCTGTTGGGGTTGTCAGGTGGCGGCGGTCGGTCCGGACGGGGGCGTCGGAGGTGCTCTCGAGTCCGAATTGAGTAATCTTCAGAGAAGGGAAGATGAAACCGGTTCGCGAAGGAGCTTACGACTCGGATTACATAACCGATCAATTCCCACGTTCATCATACTTTGAAGGATCGTGCTCTCCGTCCTCATCGCGGCTGATTATTTCTGTTAACGATGTCAGAGAGGGCTCAACATATCATTGATACGTAGGAACTGCTATCGCACGCACCGCACCTTGAACCCGGCACAGGATAAGACCTTATTTCCGCGTCACACACGTCGTCGCGTATTAACCACCCTGCACCCCTTTCACTCCGCGCTCACCCCCCTGCGTCATATATCATTCGCTCATCTGCCCGGGTGCACTCGTTCATGAAGGTGGTGAGTCTACACGCGTAAGGGCAGTGAGCGCCGAAGTGAACCTGCCAGTTTGAAAACGAGTCACAGCCAAACTACGGGAAACCGGGGTGATTCTCGTGTTTATTTTAGCGATCGAGGCTCACAAATACCAGGTCGAAAACTGTGATCCCCACAGCGTTTGCCGTCGGCGGTTGTGCTCTCCTCTATATGTTATTATTAGAGAAAAAAAATGAGAGAGATTTCGGTAATAATTTCTCGCCGGTGGCGTACTGGGGAGTATCAGCGTGGCTGCACACCATCCAGTGCGGCCATCCTGGCCGTCATCCGGTTTCTGGGCGCGGTGCGGGGTTGGAGCGCGGTCGCGTGCACATGACGCGGCTCGCTTTGGCTGGCAGGAACAAGCACAGCCAACCTCGTTCTGTTTTAACTCAAACCACATGTCCGCCATCTAGCAGCCACCATGATGGCTTCTGCTCCCGTACTCTTCAAGCTCTTCAGTTCCAGTCAAGTCCCTTCATTTGATGGCTCTCAGGTGCTCTTGCCGAATCCTCGAGTTGTTGCCACTTGTGTCCAACGAACTCGAACACTATCTTTACCATGCGGTGGAATGACATCTTCTTTTCTCGTACTCAACATTGGAGGACATACGACCCTGGGGACAACTGGTTACTCAGGTGATCAAGTGGCTGAAGGTGGCGAGTACCTGTAGCATACATTAGACGCCGTGTATGTAGTACGGACCCCGGCTGTTTCTTAACGGGACCGCGCCGGAATATACCTACCTACCTACCATTGTTGCCTTGGAACCGTTGCCAGTATTGTCGCTATGGACTTTCTATCCGCTCTTCAATTCAGCCTCGCGCCTGGCCCTACTCGTGTGCATCTTTGGCTCGTAACTTGACTCCTCCGAGGTCCAAGCATAGAAACTCCCTGGAACTCCTGCACATTCATACATCCTCCCTCACGAATTGGATCCGTGGTCCGGCATTTCGGTCCCCCCGCCGCTTCGCAGCTCGCGCGGGTCGCCCCTGCAGTTCACTCAACAGTGTTGATCTTTGCTCGCTGTGCTACACGATTACAATCGACTGGAGACCCTGAGACCCAATGCTGTGGAGCCGTTACTAGTCTCATCTCACGACTGAAAACTCTATGCTTCTCGACTGCCAGACTTTGAACAAGTCAAGCTATTGGAGAGTTTGTGCAGAGCCACCAGTCTAACTTGTGGCTGCTCTCTCCGGTGTGCAGGACAGTCATTCAGCTCGAGCTAGCCACCATGCAATCCTCTCCACAGGGGCTATATATGGTGGTGGCTAGAAGACCCTGAGAGATGTGCTGGCTACAGAGAAAAAATAGCCATCAGTTGATCTGGTGGCTCTGCACAAACTCTCTAATAAGGCACCTAACTGTCAAGACCTAGATACCTCAAAATCGAGACGCCGTAAGTCCAGGACTGGGACCCTGGCCTTCAACACTTCAAGCTCGCGGAGTGTTCTGCCACTGTTCAAGACGCCTGCCACGTTACGCTCGCGTGGGTCCCGTTTGCGCGTGGCGTTACTTAACTCGAACTAAAAATATTTCCGCTTAGGTTTTCCTCTTTGTGCCTTCACAACTGGATTTCACAGCCAAGCCGATGCTTTGCCAAGCCGTTTCCCCGTCTTCATTCTTCTCAGTGAGCAGTCGTCG
>JARKIC010002348.1:0-65724 GCA_029378375.1 Mycena olivaceomarginata | reverse complement strand
CCTGGAATGTAACGAATTCCTCTCTTTCTGGCAGCAGATAGAGGGAGAAAGTGGCTCCCCGAACAGAGCGGCCGTGCTAATAGAGGCCAGTGATTGGAATCGACATCGTGAGAGGCAGCCTCTCTACTCTAGGCTATATTGGGCAGATGTCATGTTGTAGGCTTCGTTTCGCAGATCACGATAGTGGTTCCCGGAAGCAGATGGCTTGTAGGTGCTCAGAGGTGCACAGCTGAATGCACTTGATGGCCGAGTACCGATGGGATTTTTAGACGCATTGAGTTTTTAGGTCGAGAACACCTCGTGCGAAAATGAACCGGGAATTCCCCATCATTAGAACGTTAACGATCGGCGCATTCTCCATGGGCGAGGGGAAGGACGGAGGCAAACCGAAAAGTTCGATTGCAATTAAGGTTTGACATTATGTGTTGTACGGTAAGACAGTAGGACATGAGTATTATACACATCCAGTTTCGAGTTCGAGATTGCGAGTTGGGAATGTCAATGATGATGTTCTGTCTATGAACTAGCGGTCTAGAAGAAAAAAAATGAGATGGAACCAAAGATGAAAACGACGAGACTTACAAGAGGAAGCAGTCAAGTGTAGTTGGAGGATGCTCGCCCAAGTCGACCGCCTGCGGTTACGCTCGCTCTCGGTCGCGTTGATCGGGCTCACATTCTGATCAGACAGACCAAGCTCAATTGCCATTCTCATCGCCATTTGGCAGTACGTCCGGAGACCTGCGAACGGTCAGAATGCAGACGAGCTGTAATACAACACCGTTCGCTTACCGGGAACGCGATTATTCTTGTATTCGGACCACGACAACAGCATTATCCCATGCAAAGTGTCCATTGTCGGAACGTGAGCGATGGAAGCTAATATGTTCTAACAGCACCCATAATGAGACTACGGAGACCGACGCGGAACTGGGATGGTGCACCTTTGCATTGTCCCCATACGTCTCGGCTACGTTATGCAGTCCGCGCACAGTAAGTTCAGACATAGTAGAATATCTGGCATAGGTCTGGGTCGCTAGCCACATTGAAAACAACAACGAAACTCACCTAGTGGCCATAGCGGCGATGCAATTAGCCATGAGAGGGGACAAAACTTGATCCCAGTAATCTCTCGAGACTTCGTCATAAGCTACAAAAGGGAATTCGGCGCCAAGTTGTTCGAAAAAAAGCTGAATAAAGTGCTGCATGTAGGTCGTGGGGGAATTGCGGGCGTTCGGGGTCGAATAAATGAACGGGTCTAGAACCATGTTGGCTGGGAGGACGGCTGCTACGAGAGTTCTGAAGTAGTTGCGAGGGAGGGGAGGCGATACTATACCCTATCGGGTCGTTCCGTGAGGGTCCGCGGAGGGCAGAGGAACCACTACGCCTGAAGAGGTTCAAAGAGTGTCACGACGATTTTCAGGGCCACCATACCTGTCTATGGAGCGACGGGAGTCGGGTGGATAGGAAAGGTAGCGCGAGTCGCCCTCGGGGACCACGACGCCACTGGGCTTTGGAGAATTGGTGGACGAGCGCGGATTGGAATGCGAAGGACTGGAGGCACTGGAGGCGGACGAAGAGATCTGCTGGATGGATCGGGGTTCTTCACATGGAGAAATTTTTGCTATTGCGCACCTCGGTTCATCCCCATACGGTGATCCGACGTTTGGACCAGCAATAGCGCGACTGCGCTCCGCGAAGTAGCGTTCGCGGTCGCGGAAACGGCACGGGATCTTTGCGGCCTTGCAGGCCTCGCATTTTGTCTCTGGCGTGGGCTGGAGACACTTTATCTTCTTGAGACGGCTGGGACGCGTCAGAAACGAGAAATTGGACGGGTGGGAGGACGAACCAGTTGTCGCAGGACGTGACGAGGCGGGGGCGTTTCTTGTGGCCCTGGGCGTGCTGGGGGGATTCAATGATGAACTGGAAGGAGTCGTCCATTGGGAAAGTAAAAGAGGCCTAATTCGGTTGCGCGGCTTTTATACATCACCTAAAGGCCTTTGTGGGATGCGACAGTCACGGCTGTAACAAATATACATTATCCTACAGTTTCATCGGCCGGACAGGCGATCCGTCACCCAGCCCAGCCCAGCCTGCCTTGCCAACGGACCCCCTTCGAGATTCAGATCTTGCAATAAATATCACAAAATATCAGACACTGCTTCGACGCCCACAACCCGCCGGCTCGTCTGAAACAACCCGCTTACAGTAACCAGATCCTGGCTCTTTACGGCACCCGCATGCTAGGCCCCCGCGGACCCTAGTCTGGCCCGTCACCCGCCGGCCGAGGACAGCACGCACAGCTCACACCCAGAATAACCCTCATACATCCTTCTCGGTGTCCGCCGCTCCCCTGTCCGTGCTGCACGGCATGCAAGCAAGAATGATAGCCATACACACCATACGCTGATGCCAGATGTGATGTACTGACAGCAGAATCGTATATATCTCAGGGAAATCACACCCACTGTGCGAAATAAATACCAAATTCTCTGCAAGCGCCCCGCTAGCGCTTGCATCACATCACGGTCTCCTGGAAATCGTGGGAAGCGGAATCACGGCCATGCGCCCTGGCTTGGCCTCCTCTTAGCCATCGCGCCATGCTCTTGCGACCTCTATCGATTCCCGCGCTGCAGGCGACGTCGAACCGCTGTGGGCGCCGTCGGACCAACGCAGCTTGGATGAACGGATACTCCGGAGCTCTTCGGCGTCATCGTCCGCGTCGGCGGAAAATAGTGTCCGCGACTGATATGCTGATGCATCATCATCGTCCTGCGTGCCCGTTCAAGTCAGCGAGATGACAGCGGCCGCTCCGTCATGACCAAGACATACCGCGTCGAATTCATCACTACCGCGGGTCAAACGCGCAGTTTCATCGAGCTCAACATGGCTCGAGGTACGCCCATCAACGGAACCAGTCGCGTTATGTTCAATCGAGATCGGGTTGCCATGAGCGTCTAGGGAAACGGCGGTCTCCAGAGATTTTCGATATTTGTGATACGTAAACAGTGCGATCCCTGGAATAAAAAAATCCAGCTATTAGTGGAGAGCGGAAGCAGATCAAAAATCACATACCGCAAACAGTGATACCAACACCTGTGATGTTGAGCGGAGTAAGGTTGTCTCCAAAAATCGCTGCTGAAATGCTAATTGTCGTGACCTCTTTCGCAATGCCGGCGATTGACATGGGTACTACTCCCGCCCGCTGGATGATACTTTGCGCATTTAAAATATTATCCAAACCGTCCGCAAAAAAATAAACTCACCTAAACTCGCTCAGAACCATACAAAACGCGGCAATTCCTGGCATTGTCAGAAAGAAAATGGTTTGCGCAGCCTTCCAGCCGACGAAGAACGGGCCGTTGAATAGGCTGAACCAATCGTCCATGATGAGACTAATTGTTCCAAGAGTAAGGCCCATCGCAGGAGCAAGCCAGTATATTGTTGCAGCAGGGTTATCCATCCCCATTTTCTTGTTCTTCAGCAAGAGTTGAGTTAAAGCCCAACGAAATCCTCCTAGTCCGCTTGCGCTGAGCACCAGGAGGAATCCTCCCAAGACAAAATGCGTTTCGGTAGCGACCATGAGAAGCACCCCAGAAAATATGAGGAATATGACGCCTATCAGACGCAGGGAGAACTTTTCCAGCCGAAATAGAAAGGCGAATATGAGAACGAATATTAATGACGACGACTTGATCATTGCTGAAATAAAAAATCAGGGCTGGGTAATTCGAGGCCAAAATATGCCGACATACTGAAAAAAGAAAGCGAGATCGTTTGAGGGACAGATTCGAGAGACCGATGTCTAGGCTTGTAGCAACCGCAGTCGGAACAGCTTTCTTTCTGTATCAAAAATTTCGTTAGTAGATTGATACATTGCTAACGGACTAGACCGAAAGAGTACGGATGTCATGTGAAAGAACGGGACCGTTCAAGCCAAGTCAGTTTTGCATTGCAACAGAGTCAGAGACCGTGGAACCATGCCCGTATCCACAACCGGCAAGATACGGAGATCAAATCTCAGAGAACTCGAGTAACGATCCACCCAAATGCCGATCCATATGACACGTAGAAGTATGCGGTGAACATAAGCGCGCTCACCCGTAGTCTGCCTTCGAGGGGCTTTGTGGTGGTCGGAACCGCTGGGGCCAATAGCACGCAGGAGAGCAGCTAACACGAACTGCACGAAAAAGTGCATCGTCGTCACGAAGAGTGGGTACGGGAATCCAAAGTACGCTTCCGAGAACATCCATTTGTTGTATAGCGAGAGAATGGTGGAAAAGAAGAACCTAAAGAGCATAAATGAGGTGGGTGAACACTTGAAGTCGAGACCGTGTCCGGCGCACCAAGAACCGATGAACAAGGCGTTGACTATTGCATTCCGCCACCATAGCCGTTTCTTCTGAGAAAGAGTCGCGAGTTGTACTGGAGATGGCTCGTTTGAACGCATTTCAGCATCGTCGTCGAACCGTAGAGCGCGACTGGCTAGCGACTCGTCCAGCGAATATTCCGTGTCATTCAGCGTCATGCGCAAGCTGAGATCAATTTTTTCCAAAAATGGGTGCGATTGTTAACACGTGCGTGCATCCCCGCAATGGGAATTCACAGTTGAGGAAGCTAGGAAGCTAAACTCCCACTCGGATGCCCTTGCAAATTTAACAGATCAGATATCGGTTGCAGTGCTATTCATATTTATTTTTTTACAGTATGCGGGTTGGTTTAAGTTACAGTAAGGCGTCGACTGAGCCCTACCCGAGTCTGCATTTGAAAAGCAGGGCTTTCACCGACACCGAACAGCTTGCGCGGGGGCCGTCCGCATCGCATAACCTCCGCATTGGCTAACATGTTATTACTAGAGTCGCATCCGTCGCCTTGCTGGCGAACGGCCTCGAGGCACGTTA
Organism: Mycena olivaceomarginata; assembly: GCA_029378375.1. Lineage (NCBI taxonomy): Eukaryota > Fungi > Basidiomycota > Agaricomycetes > Agaricales > Mycenaceae > Mycena > Mycena olivaceomarginata. The sequence goes on along the minus strand of JARKIC010002348.1, from coordinate 60,826 downwards.
AGTCAGGGAGCTGTCGTAAGTGAACGCTCGCGGAAGTCGTAGAGGGGCCTGGAATACAATGAAAAATTTTGGTGCCGACTAAAATTGGTCTCCGTGCATTATAGGGGTCGGCCAAGTATTCTTCACACCGCGGAACAGCGAAACTAACCATGCACTTGGATCTGGACCGCGGAGACTGTCAGGTATTTTGCCGGTGGAATCGGGGCGGAATGCTGAGGAATGCTGAAGGAAGGCATGGATCCAGGATTTTTTTTAGACGACGTTCGCCAAGGCGCGGGCCGCAGTCGGGGGAACTGGCGGAAGTGTACCTACCTTCCTTCCATCCGTCGATGTAAATTCAATTGTACCATCACACCCTTTCGAATTCATAACAATGGGGATAGAATAAAATGTACAACGTACAACTGGATTACGACGGTGGCACTCTCTTCGCCACGGTCGCCCAGACTCGGGTTGGGAGCTGTCCCATTCCTGTTTGTAAGCTCTAGGGGTGTGAGGAGCAGCAAATAGAGAAGGAAGATAATTTATGCACCCAGTGGTCGAACTGTTTTTGATTCAGCATATCTCGGTATTCATCTTGTCTCATATCCGCTCTGAATTGCGGGCGCTGCAAAAGTTCGAGATGATGCAGAGCGTGTGGATAGCTGAAGAGAATGAGGCAAAAGCCCAATAGACAAATACACCAAATACAAACTGGATGAAAACGGGCGTAATCCTTCTCCTTGAAGTACAGAAGGTACTCCAGAAAACTTATGAAGGCAGGTTGGTCTAAAATATTTTGCTGGGCCAAGGAGTGCAAATAGTAAGGGTTCGCCAATGCCTGCACGAACTCAAGTTCGAGCTCGAATCTCGCGCGGTTGATAGCTTTGGGATCTGATTCCGCAGGTTCCAAGTCCATGCCGGACGAGGTGGCTCCAATCAAAGGAAACTCCGGGCACGTGAAGCGACGCGTCACAACAACTTGAACAAGCACCACTTCGTCCAACTTAAGTTTATTTATCCACCAGACAAACGCTCATGGAAGACGGCCAAGACGACTCTCACGGCTGGAACCTCACCGAATCCGATCCGGCGTTTTCACGTATAATCTTTGCCTCTGTTGGCACGCCCTTTCTCCAACCAAAATTTTCAGAGAATTGCTGAAAACACTCGGGGTACCGCTATCGTCGATGACCTATATTCGCTTGATCCCGAATCTCTTGCCGCGCTCCAACCTCTGCATGCCCTCATCTTCCTTTTCAAATGGGTATCGACGTCCGGCGATACCTCCACACCTCCGGAGAGTATGACCGCGATTTTCCCGGTTTCTTTGCTCACCAGGTACGGGGTCCGACTGTTTCTTAACGGGACCGCGCCGGAATATGCTTCATAGGTCGTAAATAATGCATGTGCGACCCTGGCTGTCTTGAATGCCTTGGGAAACATCCCTTCCTTAACTACTGGCCCCCAACTCGCCGACCTCAAATGCATTCACCACGGGAATGGACCCGCAGAATGCGTGGAATGGCCATCACGAGCGCAGATTGGCTCAGAGAAGCGCACATTCCCTTACCCCGCCGAACGCGATCTCTCTCGACGGACTGCGGCCTCCCCAAAACTTCGGAAGACGCTTACCATTTCGTCGTCTACCTGCCTATAATGGGGTCTCTTTACGAACTGGACGGCCTCAAAACAATTCCCCGTCAGACACTGATCATACGGGGAAGGGGGGGAAGGATGGGTGAAGAAGGCACGGTGTGTATTCGTCGGGGTTTTGCCGATTATCTTGGCTAAGAATGCACCAGGGAAAACCATTGAAGCGCGGATAGCCACCTATCCGGCCGGCGCAGTAGGGAAACTTTTCTAATCACCGTTGAGCCTGTCCTTAATATTCAGTTAACAGGCTTGAATTTAGTCTCCTCGCTCTTCGCGATGATCCTCTACCCTTGCTGGAATCTCAGCTGAGTACTCTTCAAGCCTCCAGCCAGCATTCCCAAGCGGCCGAGATCGTTGTCAAGATCTCGAATGAAAACTCGAAGCGTGAGCGCTGGGCGGTAAGTTATTTGTCGCCGGCCATTCCAAAAAAGGTTTCCTAATGACAAAATATAGTTTGAAAACAGCCTCCGGAGACACAACCACGTTGGACTTGTGCATGCTCTTGTTGCTGCTCTGGCGAAGGCCGGAAAGCTTGAGACTGCCAAGGAATCGGCCAAAAAGGTGATGAAAGAGAGAATTGAAGCTCGGAAAGCAAAGGGCGCGGCGGACATGTCGGATGATGATTAGTCGCCCTATCTGTGTACTTGGGTCACTAATGTTTTTTGCCCGACAACCCGAGCCATTTTAACCAAAAATACTGAAACCCATGGTATCTGAAGTAGATATATGCTTAATTCACTTGACTCGGATCCGCCGATTCATGCCATGTCCGCGGTTGTCCGATGTACGTACTTGGCATTTGAAACAGCGCCTTGTTGGCAGCAGCACGCAGAAACACATAGCTTCGGCTTTTTTTCCATTTCGGCGTGTATCAGTAACAGCAAGGACGGCGGTCCACGGTGTCATGCCAATTATGCCATTAGGCGCGCCGCAACATCACTCATTGAACATTCTGACTTCACCGTCTTCGCCAATGCAGATTGCTCGATCCCACGATTTTGAGGCATGGTATTATGTTTGCTTTCCGACGCCAATAGACCGGGACGCCGCGAGGGAGGTGCAGTGCGGGCTGATCCGGGCTGGGGGGTCGCGCGCTTTTAGGCTGATACGGAGTGAGATGACTTCGGCTTGGATCTTGGTGACCGGGGCACTTGCAGCCGTGAGCCCACGCGGCGCGTATCGTTGCTAGTAGAGGCGGAAAACATCTTGGACGGGGACTCTCTTCCTGGTGGCTCGACAGCGCTCATGTTGACCAAGATACCGATATTCCCCACTAAAACCATGATGACACATCTAGGGAGAGCACCAAACTCCGGCGGTGACGGCAAGGGCCCAGGTATACCATGTTGAAATACAAACGTGCCGAATGTAAGATGGAACAGGACAGTGCTTCCGTTGTCGAAGATCCACATGAACATTTTGAGTGCACCAGATGGCTGAAACGGTGCAAAAGCCAGGAGACATCGGGAAAAATCTTCATCATGACAGGACACCATGGACGCCCTGAGTTGGGCGCGATTCTTGAGGGTGTGCCGCAAAGTTCACAACGCATCGAAGGAGGCGAATGGGAACCCGTCGAGTTTTCAGCGCATTGTACATCGGCAGCAAGAAAACAAGATCTGCCCGTTTCTCGGCGACGGTAAGCAAGCGGTCCAGCGCATGATCGCAGACCCAGAAAGGGATTCTGTAAGGGTCAATGATTCTCGATGATCAAGCCGCGATCATATCGTATTCCCATGGCCCAGCTGAATGCTTGCCGCGGAAGTATTTACCATCTTAATGATCCGTTCGTAGGTACGACAGACCGAGAAAATGCGGGCAGTGGGTTTCGGATGCGTTCGTCTAGTCTGTTGCACTAGTTTCCAAGTTCCCACTCGCAATATCGTTCTAACATGAGAGGCAGCTATTGGAAAGACAAGGTGTATGAAGCCAGCACGAAATGTGAAGACCTGGGGATAGGCTCCAGCCCTTCAAGTTCATTGGATTGGAACAGTGGAACTGGCAATGCGCTGCGTCTTGAATTGCAAAGAAAAAATGTGCCCGGACCATGGAAAAAAGCGAGGACGGGTCGGAATATTTCAGCTCGAGTTCTGCTGCAATTGCATAGTGCACTCAGTCGAGAACTTGAAGAAGTGGAGAAGACGTCTTAGACAGTGATGGAGGAGGATGGAGAAGGCTGTCGATCATCGGACTAAAGGCCGATCAATCAATCGACGCAGCACTGTCGGACTTCGGACCGACTTCGAATTCGCCTCGTTTCTGTATCACAACCATATCTCATCCCGGCACGCTGACCATGGTGGCTTGAGTTGCTGAGGCCAAACGGTCTCCCCTTCTCAAGATATTCATTCCTAACCACCATGGAATCCAGCGAAGAGTTGCAACAGCTAGAGCTTACCGCCTTGAAGTCAATTTACGCCGAAGACTTTATAGAAACTCCACCACCCAAGGCCTGGAAGGCATGTGGTACTCATATGCGTTGAAACTACGATATTTACATCATAATAGGGTGCCCCCAGGCTTCATGAATTCACGATACGCGTTCCCCACCCAGATGGCGAGCACGCGAGCAGGATATGCTTTAATCTACATGTCATGTGTGTGAGCTTGGTAAATATCCTCGCATTTCACAGAAGCAGCGTCTAGATTTCCGAAAACATATCCTACGAAAGCATCGCCCACATTCTCCATACATAAACCCATTATTGGTATCCGGGACGATCAAGTAACGACGCTTCTACAGGCAATTCAAAATGAGACCAAAAATTGTAGAGGGGCGGAGATGATCTTTCAAGTGGGTTGTGCATGTACTCGTCGTTCCCAATTTCTGAGAACAAGACCAGATTGTCACTTTTTGCCAGGATTGGTTGACGAGTCATGTCATCCCTCCAATCGATATTCCCGGCTCGCTTGCAAACCAGATGACACAGCGTGCACTGGAAGAAGAACGAGTGAGCCGGACGTATTGACCTCATCTCTCGCTGCTGATAATCCGTAGGTACGCAAACAGAAGGAGGCCGATGCCGCAGAACAAGAGAACGAGCGTGCCACCAAGCTGGCGCTCGAGCTCGAGGCCGCCATCAAGGCTGATGCGCAGAGGCAACAGCTGGCGAAAGAGCGTGAGTACAAGGCCAGGAAACGCGCCAATTCTGAGGCAACGGAGGTTCCTGTCGGCGGTGATACGCCAACCGAGTCATTTAACGAAGCGGTTGTCGTTGATGGCGTGCAATTTCACGCCGTCAAAATATTCCATCCGCAACCAGAGCGCCTCGGAACGTGGTACACGGCCGAGCCCATCTGCGACGATGTAAACGCGTCGCCGCCGCTGCAGCTATATGTCGTGAAGTTCGCGTCACATTATTATATCACTACCCAAGGGAAGAAGAAGCTCAAGCAGGTCGAGGCCGAAATTCGTCGACTCATTACGATTTGCCATCCAAACTTGCTCCCGCGTCTTTGCGGTGAAACTCACTTTCCGCATACCACTGGCCTGCCTCAGCTAGTGGTACTCCATGAGTCGGTCCCTGGATTGACTCTTCGCGACGTTCTCGAAGACTGCGACTCGATCAAAGAGAGTCGAGCATCGGAATATCTGGTGCAGATCTTGTCGGGTTTGAATAGTGTGCATGCCGCCGATGTTGTCCATCGAGGTAAATGTCTCATTACCCGTTCGTTTACTCGGCTCAGACGCCGTCAGGAATTGCTGCTGACTGTATCGGTATCACTACCCGGTCGAAGAAAAAGGTAGCCAAGCTCACAAAGGTTGCATTTTACACCCGACTCGTGGATTTGCATCGATCCAACCCATTTGACCCCACAATTTCTGTCGAGCTAGACGAATCGCGGATTCCTGATCAATGGTGGGGCTTTCCAAAGTGGCACTGCGCTAGACATGCTCATAAAAACTGAAGGCTATCCAAGGACATTAAAAATGAATCCGCGCTCCTTTATACCCGGCATCGTGATATCCATGCCGTGGGGATCGTCCTAATGCAAATGCTCCTTGGTCTCGATGTGACAGAGCGATACCCCGATGCATACGCCGCAATGCGCGAGTGTGGGTCATTATCGGCGCCACAATAAATCATCCTGACAGTCAGCAGCGAACATGTCCCCCAATCTCCAGCGACACGCCCTTGGCATGCTCTTTCCGTCGAAAAAGAACCACCTTTCGTGCTTGTCGCTGCTTGCCGACCTCGCGGAGTCCCCCTTGACCAACGCGGTCTCAGTCACGAAAAGCCCATCTCTGCCATCGTATGGTGAGTTTCGGTGACTTGAAGCCTGAGCCACCAGATTTACTCAAATTTCCATAGAACCCAGGACACCAATACCGGGCAAATACGGATCGCCAGAGGTGGATTACTTTCGTTTCGCACGCGGGACCGGCAGACCAGCCGTTGGAAAGAGGACTGGGAAGAACTGGAGCTGCTGGTGTGTTGTCCTTTTTTCAAATGTCTGCTCCTAATATATGCATTCTGATAGGGCAAGGGCGCTTTTGGCTCGGTTGTGAAAGCCCGGAACAAGATCGATTCTCGAATCTACGCAGGTGAGTGCCCAGTATCATCGACGGCCACTGAGATCTACATGTGTAATCTTAGTGAAGAAAATCCGTCTCAGTACGACGCACAGCGACACGAAGATTTTTCGCGAAGTGAATGCACTCAGTCGACTATCGCATCGTTTCATCGTCCGATATTTCACGACATGGGTGGAAACTGCGGAGGCGGCATCAGCGGCCGCTTCAGATGATTCGGGCGCGGAGTCGGGAACTGAGTATGGTACCTCCGTACCCGATTCCAGTGACCGTCGCGTTTCCTTCAGTGACGATATTGGGTTCGATCTCGCCGACTTGGATGATCTCGGTTCGGGGTCGCGCTCGTCGTTCCCCAGTATTCACTTTCGCACTCACGGGCTTCATCTCCACGTACGGACGACGGGGAAGGCGATGACGAGTGCGATGAAAGCGACAGTGACGGGGTGCCTGAGGATCTTTCCTCTTCCAATGAGCCTTCGCCGACGCCTCCTCGGGTTCTCTCCCGCACCCTCTATATCCAGATGGTATGTCTGTCATCAACGAATAGCCGATCGTATGACTTATCGAAACAGGAATTTGTCGAGCGCCAGACACTGAAAGAGGTTGGTGCTTTTCCCAGCTGGTGTTTCGATTATAACGTCAGTTTTCAGCGAATCGACGAGGGGATGTCCGAGCAAGAGGCTTGGCGACTGTTCCAGCAGATTCTAGAGGCCCTTGTGTATATGTCTTCCTTGGGAATCGTACGTCTCTCAAACCTGTCTGTAGAGTTGCGCCTAACGAGTGGACCTCCAAGCTTCACCGCGACATCAAGCTAACAAACATCTTCATTGGTGAGCCATGCTCTGAAATTGATTGAGGCTGTATAAAGTAATCCCACTCGCAAGACGCGAATGGTGATTGTAAAGGTAGAATTTCGCTTCAGCGTATACTCTTTGTTTGTTTAAGCCTTTCACAGTCGGTGATTTTGGGCTCGCGACATCGAACTTGTCCGCGGAGTCTGTACATCCGCCTCATGCCCCAGTTGTGTCCAAGGTCCTAGCGGACTCCGAAATGACGCTCGGTGAATAATAATGTGCCATCGGTGACCCGGGTAACTGAATATCTGCAGAGGTTGGAACGCGCCTGTATATCGCTCCAGAAGTACAATCAAGGAAGCGTGGTCCCAGAAATCACAACAAGGCGGATATGTACAGTCTTGGGGTCTGTCATATTACTTCATCCTCATCCTGTTTCTCATGATTTTTTGGTGCGTAGATCGTGTTCTTCGAAATGAATTATAAATTTTCCACGGGATCGGAACGGATTGCGGTCATAGAAGATTTACGCCAGCCCCTTGTCGTTTTTTCCCCCGAGCTGGGGGAGCCATTTGACGCGTCAACGGCAAAGTGAGCGTCTACGGTACATTACCTTTACCTCATTTTTCTCAATTTGAAACAGTCATCACTCGTCTCCTGGACCACGATCCAGATACGCGACCCGCTGCTTTGGAGCTTTCTCAGAGCCCGTTGTTACCATCGAGAATAGAAGATGAATATTTCAAAGTGAGATTCCCCAAACTGCACCACCCTGGATCTGATCGGTAATATTTCCAGGGTGCTCTTGGGATGATGGGTATGTCTACGTCTGATGTGTTGGCTCAGCCTAGTTCGAACATTTGACAGTCAAACCGGACTCGCCACACTACCAAGCTGTCTTATCCTCGCTGTTCAGCCAATCCCAGCCTCCAGCTCGAAGATTTTGTATGACATCGAAACGGACCTGCCAGAACACGCGGCCTTGAACGATATCGTCAAGGAGAGGCTCTCGTATATTTTCCGTTTGCATGGCGCGGTTGATATGGAGCCTCCTCTGCTCATGCCTGTCGCCAAACCGACCGAGGCAAAGAATGAGGCAACTTACATGGATCGTTACGGCGAAAATAGTGATGCTGCCGCCGAATCTTTTGGTTCCCTTTGCTCGTCTCGCAGCGAAAGGCAACATCTCCAGAATCAAGCGGTACCATATTGCGGACGTCTACCGGGAAAAGTAATCCCTTCTCTTGCACTTATTCATCTACTGACTCGACTCCAGTGCCGTCGCTGGTCATCCGAAATCTCAGAAAGCTGCGCTTTTTGATATTATCTCTACCGATGTCGCTTCTGGTCCCATTGCAGCAGCAGCAGAAATAATTGCCATCGCCAACGACGTCCTCGATAGTTTTCCTAATTTGAATGAGAATTATGAGATCCATATATCTCATTCGTCCAGTTTGTCTCATCGTTTCACACTTTTACCTGGAATTGAACTCATTTTTAGTCGTTCGTATTGTTTTCGAGCGTATTCCATCCGCTCTCCGACCCTCCATCCTGGAGATAATCAGCCATTCCAAATCCTCCCCGTCCCAAAAACGGGCCCTGCTTTGAAGAAAGGAGTTCTTCGAAGCACTGCCGACGAGTTGGAGGCTCTCGATACGGGTATACCTATCTCTTTCAAGTGATTTTCGTTCATCCTAAGCGGACATCTTCAGACGAAGATATTGATGCATTCCTTATGAAACTCGACAAAGTCTCCCCCTCACTGACGACCCTTCTCCGCCCCATCGTAGAGGAGGTCAAAGAAACCATTCAATACGCTACTCTCACCGGTGTTGCTCGTCCTGTTTTGTTTTAACCCGCTCATGCTAGGAAACCATCATTCAAACTTCAAGGACGGTGTTCTTGTCGAGGTGGTACGGAAAAATAAACGCATGGACGTCCTGGCCGCCGGTGGACGGTACGAAGCTCTCTTAAATTTATTCGAGTTACTCTCAATTTCTCTCAGTTACGACGCGCTCATAACCGACCAAGCGACTCCGGGGCAAAAACTCGAGCCAATCTGCGCTATGGGTCTGCAGATTGCTATTGAGAAAATCACGGTGGCTCTGGCTGCGTACCAGATTGCCTCAGTGAGGACGCTGGTGAAGCAAGAACGTTCATTTGGGTTCTGGAGTCCGCGACGCTGCGACGTCTACGTCGTTTCATTCCATCCTGGATACCTTCAAGACCGTCTGGAAGTCGTCTCATTCTTATGGCAGCACAATATCAGTGCCGACTTGATGTACGAATCGAGCATTCCAGACGCAGAGCACGAGAGCTACGTCGACATATGTTGTAGAGAGGGAGTACTGTGCGGACATTCCGCTGCATTCATCGACTCCACCTGATGCTGTCCTCTAGCTTCTCCGTATATCCACGCCCTCGGACAGGACGCCGGGACCAGCTGGCTTTCAAAGTGAAGAGTATTTTGAAAGGCACGGAATACGAACGTGAGCACCGCTCTGGGAGAATAACGCATTCGAATCTCACTCCACGGTAGTAACGAGACAAGAGCTCGTCGGGTGGCTTCAACAGCAGATTGCAGAGCAGAAGCGAATCGACGCGAGTACCAGCGGGGCGCTACGCTTCTCCGAGGTTGGTACAACGCATCCAGTACCCAACAAAGAGGTCGTCGCCGCGAACGCGGTGGCAGCTCTTGCTTCCTGTCGACGCCAAGAAGCAGCGCAAGCAGGTAAAACAGCTATTCATGGATCGAGGTTGGTTATTTTGTGCTGTGCCACACAGTAGAACTTACATTTGCAGCGTTCGAGACCGGTCTGGAAATAGAATCTGGCGTCCAAGCCGGAATGCCCATTCTGGCCGTCGACGTTCTCCCTGCCGTTTTCGACGCCATGATCAAGAGCGCAGCTTGGCTCACCGATGACGAGATCTGGAAGGCGCTTGCCGCGGCGTTCCCTGTGCAGCAGTGGGCGTACGCACAGCAGGTGCGGGAGGCGGTTCTGAAACGGAAAGCAGAAGGTCATCGATATATTCTTCTGTTTGCTGTCCGCGAGGAACGGGTACAACTCTTGAAACTGACATGATCTCATCTGTATTCTATGCAATGTACGACTAAAAATCCATCGTTCCATGTACCAGTTCTGACTCTAAATGCTATGATTTCTACGGTCCACAACAGCAAAACCATTACATACTGCTTTCTTCGATTGATGATGCCCGGCCCTTGCCGGTGGCCAATCGGGACCATTTAGCCAAGCTTACGTTCGTCCACCGCCTTAGCGTCTTTCTAGTTTGTACTTTCTCGGTGCTGCTTTTCTGTCAAGCGTTGCATGGAAGCAAATACCCGCAGTAAATCTTGATTGCTGCGTACATACGCGCCGCAGCTTGTCACGAAATATCAGTGCTGTGGTGTGACTCCTCCAGCGTCTAACTGACTCTTTAACACAAGTTTCTAACCTCCACTATGCATCTTGTGGGCCAGCCTCCTCTGCCCCAGAGCGGTGACCCGTCCATAATTCACATAGGTCCGTACAAGGAACATGCGGAAATCCGCCGTCTTATATTGCTTGAAATAGTTCGCGACTTCCGAGGTGACGTCCTCGGTGAAATCGATGCCCCCAGTGCCCCCACAGGCAACTATCCCGACTGTATTCTTGAGGTCGCCGCCCGCCTGGCGGACGACTATGCTGGGAATCCATATCAATTCTTTGACCTGTGGGAGCTGGTTCTCATGCACTGGTTCCCGGAGACGGAAGGCTACCGCATCGAGCACCAATGGAGCATACCGTACCTCGACGACCTCGAGGGGCGCGGCGGATGTCACGTTTGTCGTGCTCGACGCGGACAACCCCGTTGTGCTCCTGCAGGTGAGCGCACCGCGCGACTTCCACAACGAGCACACTCGCGCGGCAGCGCAGGCCCTGTCCTCGAATCATTTCGAGCACGTCGCGCCGTATTGCCAGAATGATTACCCGTTGTGCGCGATTGCGGCCATGGGGAAAAAGTGGATGGGGTTCCAGAGGTCTCCGAATTGACTGGGTATGAGGCCCAGGCGCTAGGGGAAGAGCGAATCGAGTGGATGGACGACATTGTATCTGAGCCGTCGTACGAAATGATTGAGTGCTTCTTCAGCTCTCTGAAGGAGGCTGGTAAGTCGTTTCAATCTTGTGCGATGCGTGGTCTGACTGCTCTGTGCAACTAGTTCGTGCCAATCGGATAGCTGCTATGTAGTGGGTAAGGTACTTATTCTCCAGCTTTTGTATGTGAATGTAACTAGTATGTATGTAAATTGAATTTACTCTCGCGCCGTTTTCGCTGCGGTCACGTCTTATCACGTTATGAGGGCGCGTTCTGCTTCTGCTTGCTAACTGTCACCTATCTCCCCCATGAGTTCGCCAGCGAACGAGGGCTCGCGCGTCCCTACCCTCAGAGCCGCAACCGCATTCTAACACTGGCTCGCCCAGTCGCGAGGCCGTCAACCAGATGGTCCTTGGCCTCGGCAAAGCCTATGTCTCGACCCAGCGTATTGAAGACGGTTCCGGGGACGAAACCACCCCGCTCCTCCCTCAACCCGTGACTGTGAAGGATATCGGGAAGACGAGGGCCGCAGTCTGGACCGCTCTGACCACTCTCTTTGCCGCCAGTCTTGTAATATTGGTTATCTTCCTCAAGTGCTCCCCGATGCGCTCGCGCCGCTCGTGGGTCGGTATTCGTCCTTTACGGTCAGAACTATCCAAATAACTCGATGGTGAAAACAGGGCGTCTACCGAAGGACCCCACGCGCGCCGCGCTCCAAATTCTTAACAACGCGCCGGTCATCGTGAGTGCAGTCCCTATTTCATCACGGAAACCATGTTCACCGACCGGTGGAATAGGACGGACACATTGGTCGGCACCTAGCCTCCTTGATAGAATTTCATGAACCCTAACGCTGCTGCTTTGCTTCACCAGACTTGCCCATCCTCCTGCGCAGCGCCTTTGCAAACAATGTATCTGCCGTCGACCTCTCCAAGGACTTTGTAGGCCACGTCGACATTCCGCGTCTGCGTGCGGGCAAGGTTGGCGGGTTCTTCTGGTCAGTCATCTGCCCCCTCCTCTCCGTCTTGCTCGCTCCTCGTATTTATCTAAAACTTCTCAGGTCTGTCTATGTCGGCTGCCCGAACCCGGCCGTGGAGGGGAAAGACTTCCTCACGGCGACGTGGCGCGTCCGGTACGTTGTTGGTCCTTTTTGCCTCGTTTTGCAACCGTCCGAGCCGAACATTGGAAGGGATACGCTGGAGCAGATCGACGTTGCAAGACTGACGATCGACAAGTATCCCGATGCAAGTTTCTTTCCCGTATTTTGGATGTACCTATGGCATGCTCACGCTCATCCAATTTTATAGGTCTTCCAGTACGCTTTGGGATCGGAGGACATTCGGGACGCAATCAATAAAGGCAAAATCGCGTCGTACGTCGTCTTAGACTCTCCACATTCTCAATTGTCTAATCACTGCTGCAGCTTGCTCGGCGTCGAAGGGTACGTTTTCGTGCTGATAGTTTTGTATCCGTTCAAAACATTTCGTGCAGCGGACACCAGCTAGGCAACTCCATTGCTGTGCTGCGGCAGTATCATGCGCTCGGGGTGCGCTACGTGACGCTCACACACACTTGCCACAATGCGTTTGCCGACTCGTGCGGCTTCGAGCCGGGGATGATCCCGCTCCATGGGGGGCTGAGCCCGCTCGGTTACCGCCTCATCGACGAGATGAATCGTCTCGGGGTCCTTGTCGACCTTTCGCACACGTCGGACGACACCGCGCGCCAGGCGCTCGCCCACTCTAAGGCTCCAGTTATCTGGTCGCATTCCTCCGCGCGCGCGGTGCATGACCACGCGCGGAACGTCCCGGACAGCGTGCTCGAGCTCGTTGGGACTGAAGAGGGAAAGGACCGATGCAGTTGTTATGGTGCGCGTCCGCTGCCTTCCAACATTTAATCCAGGAAATTTAATCGGTTTAATCAGGTCAACTTTGCCCCAGTGTTCGTGGCGGGCCCCGGCAACGCGGATTTAAAGGCGGTTGCGGACCACGTCGAACACATCGCCAAAGTAGCCGGGAAGAAACACGTTGGTCTCGGGAGCGACTATGACGGTGCGTTCTATTTCTACCGGAACCGGAGAGTGCACGGCGGGATCTGACAACGAATAGGCATCGACAGCACCCCGGTTGGCCTCGAAGACGTGTCTAAGTACCCTGCACTGGTAAATTCGGTCTTCGTGCTCCTCGATTCGACTGATCCTGACGCGCATCTCCAATTTCTCAGATCGCCGAGCTATACAAGCGTGGGTGGAACAAGCACGAACTAGCCGGGCTTACAGGTGCGAATCTCCTGCGCGTCTTCGAGGGCGCGGAGAGGGTGGCGCGCGAGCTGAAAGCGGCGGGCACGGCACCGGCGTTCGACCTGTATCATAAGCGCACGGACGTGCCGCGACGCAGAGGACGCTGATATGTTGTAGTATATTGTACATCGGAGGAATGCGCGTACATACTAGGTCTACAATCGAATACTGTGCGAGGGGCGAGTGAACATAATTATGCCGCCACCCCCTGAGTAGTTCCTCGCAGTTCCTCCTCCCAACTATGCCGGTCTCGTTTTCTGTAGCAGAACATTGCACCACGGCCGTTACACGGACTCATACGCCGGATGGATTGCTCAGCTAAAAGAACCTGAGTGAAACAACCGATCCGCACAAATGAGGCAAGGGCGGATCGGCACCACGGACCGATGTTTCGTGATACAAATTGTGGGCTTGATCAGCACTACCATTGCTACAGGAACGACGGTATAGGTCGCGGTACGCGCCACGTCGAACCCAGTATATAACCTCTTCCTGCTAGCAATCCGTGTCGCCAAATGTCCAAGAAAACTCGAGTCGTCCTGGTCGGCATTGGGTTGGTGCGCGCTCTGCGGCCCTCGTTCGTTTTTGACACTCTGCAGAGGGGCTACTTGTTCGGGGAAGACGACGCTCGCAAAACACCTGAAACGCATCCTCCCCAACAGTGTCATCATCCACCAAGATGTGTGTCTCTCTGCCCATGAACCAGGTCTGCACTCATCCCATGATCCGTCCAGGATTTCGCACCGGTCAGTATCGTGCGCGTCGCGTTGAATTTTTATTCACTTGAAGCAGCCACAAGAGCTCGTCCCGGTGCACCCCGTGCACAACGTACAGGACTGGGACGCCGCGCCAGGTGCGATCGACTGGACGCGCCTGATCAGCTTCCTCGGGGAGGTCAAGGCGACAGGCGAGATCCCCACGGACCACCGCAGCCACGACCACCTCAACGAGCAGAAGGACCTCCCCATCCCGGAGGCCGTGCGCGACCGCTGGATCGCGCTTTTTGAGGGCCTGCGTGCGCAGCGCGCCGCGGACGGCGGGGACGACATCGTGTGGGGGCTGGTGGACGGGTTCCTGCTGTACTGGCACCCGGAGGTGATCGCGCAGCTCGACGTGCGGATATACCTGCGCGTGCCGCACGACGTCCTGCGCGCGCGGCGGCACGAGCGCCATGGGTACCACACCGCAGGTAGGAGCCGCCGTGCCGTTCCCGCGCCCGTATTATAACCCTGACGTTTTTCCTCCAACTCCTGTGCACCCACCCCTTTAACTCCACGGCTGCATTCCGTCGCGCGCCCGCTTCTGCCGCGTGGAGTGCAATCCGATCCAGAGGGCACGCTGTGGCGCGACCCGCCGCATTACTGGGAGAACATTGTGTACCCGGCGTACGTCGACGCGAACCGGGAGGTGTTTGAAGGCGGGGGACGTGGAGAAGGGTAAGCCGACCGGCAAGGTGGAGAACCTGGTGCTCCTGGAGAGTCTGGAGATGAGCATGGGGGATGCGGTTTCGCGGAGTTGCGAGGTGATTGCGGCATACCTAGATTAGATGTACTTTAGAGTTGCGGCGTTAACATAGAGATTTCTGTACTTGCTCTCCGTTCCAGTTGATTTTTTTCATGAAAACTAACCCGGAACCCCTAGCAGTAGAGATCACCGGAAGTGACGCAGAAATCAACAGGCAATTCGTGCCGGCGAGTAAAAACACATGCGAAATGGTCTAGAGCGGAATTGATGGGCACGGGCGTATAAGAGCGCTCCGGTTTCTCCAATCCCGCACTCCGTTCTTTCTACCCTAAACCTCCACCATGTCTGTCATTGTCGTCGGCGGCGGTCTCGCCGGTCTCTCTGCTGCCCACACCCTCCTCGAGCGTGGCGCAAATGTCCTCCTCCTCGACAAGCAAGGGTATGTGCTGTTCTGTCGAGCCGCGCCTTTACTGATCCTTTCCTAGTTTCATGGGCGGAAACTCGACGAAAGCGACGTCGGGAATCAACGGCGCTGGGACACAGACCCAGCAGGAGGCCGGCATCCCCGACAACGCAAAGACCTTCTTCGACGACACCAAGAAGTCCGCCCGCGACCCTCGCCCGCGACGACCTCATCCGCGTCCTCACCGGCCGCTCCGGCGACGCCGTCAACTGGCTCCAGGACAAGTTCGGCCTCGACCTCTCCAAGGTCGCCCGTCTTGGCGGCCACTCCCAGCCCCGCACCCACCGCGGTGACGCCCAGTTCCCGGAATGGTCTGTCCCGCCTATTCCTTCCGCTTTATCGCCACCCCCCCTAATTATGCATTCTAGGTCATCACCTACGCCCAGCTCGAGCGCCTCGAGGATCTCTCCGTCAGCAACCCCGAGCGCGTCAAGATCCTCAAGAAGGCGCGCGTGACCAAGATCGTCAAGGACGACTCGGGCGTCGTCCAAGGTGTCGAATACTCGCACAACGGCAAGACCGAGACTGCCTACGGCCCCGTTGTCCTCGCCACCGGCGGCTACGCAGCTGACTTTACCGAGGACTCGCTCCTCAAGAAGTACCGCCCCGAGCTCTGGGACTTGCCCACGACCAACGGCGAGCACTCTACCGGCGACGGCCAGAAGCTCGCGATGGCCGTTGGCGGCCGTGGCGTCGATCTCGAGAAGGTCCAGGTCCACCCCACGGGCCTCGTCGACCCCAACGAGCCCGACGCCAAGGTCAAGTTCCTTCGCTGCCGAGGCTCTCCGCTGGTGTTGGTGGTCTCCTCCTCGACAACACCTGGCTCCCGCTTTCGTCGACGAGCTGCAGCACCGTGATTTCGTCACCGGCAAGATCTGGGAAAACAAGAAGGTGCTTGTCTTCTGTTCCTGTCTAAATATGTATGCTAACAAAGCGTTTTCTAGTACCCGATCCGTCTTGTCCTCAACGGTCCCGCGTCAAAGGAGATTGAATGGCATTGCAAGCACTACGTTGGTCGTGGGCTGATGAAGCGTTTCGAGAATGGGGACGCGCTTTCCAAGGAGTTCGGCCTCGACCCGTCTGTGCTTCAGAAGACGTTCGAGGACTACAACGCCGTCGTCCGGTCGAAGAAGGACCCTTTCGGCAAGAAGGTGCCTACAGTTTAACCAACACGCTTGCACCTTTACTGACAACCTTGCAGTTCTTCTCGGGCGAGTGGAAGTACGACGACATATTCAACGTGGCGATCATGACGCCGGTGCTGCACTACACGATGGGCGGGCTCGAGATCGACCCCGAGTCGCGCGTCATCGACACCAACGGCAAGCCGATTCCCGGGCTGTTTGCGGCCGGAGAGGTCGCCGGTGGTGTGCACGGCGCGAACCGTCTTGGCGGGTCGTCGCTGCTGGGGTGCGTGGTGTTTGGGCGTGTGTCGGGTGACTCGGCAGCAGCGTACCTGCTGCAGCAGAGCAGCGCGGCGATTGCCAAGGCGGGCGGCCGGCTTGGTGCCATTTCGGGCCAGCTGGGGACGCCGAGTGCGGCGCCGGCGGATAAGGCCACCGGAAGCCGCGTCGAGCGGGTCGTCGTCCACGGGCAAGAAGGAGTTCACGATGGACGAGGTGAAGAAGCACGCGAAGAAGGACGACATCTGGGTCGTCGTCGACGGGCAGGTGCTCGATGTCACCACCGTGAGTGTTCCCACTCCTTCTCTGCTCTGCATGTACTGACGCGGTTTCATGCAGTTCCTGCCCGACCACCCCGGAGGCGAGAAGGCGATCCTGCTGTACGGCTGGGCGCGACGCGACGGAGGAGTTCAACATGCTGCACGACCCGAAGGTGATCCCGCGGTATGCCCCGGACGCTGTTATCGGCACGGTGAAGAAGTAGACGAGGAGTAGACGAGCACACACACGCAAAAGCATATCCCGCATCCGACACAATCCCTGTTTAATTACTTTTCATTTTTATTACTGGTGTACTATATTCGTCGAAGGAAGCTTTCGAAATCGCGTAAACGAGAGGGCTTTGGCCTTGAGCATGCATTAGAGTCGGGTGTATGAGTGTTGCGACCAGCGGCATTGCCAAGATGCGCAAGAGCGAAATGCAGGTCGCGTTCTCTGGAGAGTTGTGCGAAAGTCGCGTGCAATTATAGTGCTACAATACATATTTGTGGTCCATAAAGTCCGTCCCGGTTTAAACGACAGGGATTCCAAAGAGAAAGCAAATTAATCGACCTTAATGATCTGAATATCGAATTCACTTGAGAACATGCTCAGAGGAGGTTGGTCCACCCGGCATCGCGCGTCCTCTTCACCAGGCGCTTGACTTCCTGCGAACGCGCACGAGTAGTCACGAGCAACGTGTCGGGCATGTCGACGATGACGAGATCGTCCACCCCCAAGCATGCGATGAGCCGCCCCGACTGGGGCACGACGATGCCACCAGCGACCTGTTCGGTGATGACTGCCCAACAAGAATGAGCAGATGCTGTTGAAGGCAATGTAGACAACCTTACCGAGGTTTGAGTCTCCCAGAATGCGAGGCTGGTTGCGCTCTGCGGGGAGCAGATCTGCGAGGGACGAGAAATCACCGACATCGTCCCAACCTATTCGGTATGAGTGTTTTTACTGGACGGAAAACTCGAGGAACTGTACCAAACGTAGCGGGCACAACCGCAACTCGGCCCGTCAAGGCTGCAGGCTCTGCAATGGCATTATCGATGGGTATCTTCTCCAGCCCAGGCCAAATTTCATCCAACACGGATTTCCTCTTCCCCTCATCGTCCCACACCTCCGCAATTTTCGTCAACCCGTCGTACAACCCAATGTTATATTCTTTCAGCAGCTCCAGCAGGAAAGTCGCTTTCGTGACGAACATGCCGGCGTTCCAGCGGTATGTCCCCGTCGCGATGTAGGCAGCAGCGGTCCGCGCGTCTGGCTTTTCCTTGAAACTAGACACAAGGCGCGCATTGGGGGCTTCCTTGATTGCAGCTTGTCCCCAAGGCGCACATACCCGAAGCCAGTGGAGGGGTGCGAGGGCGCGATACCGATTGTAACGAGATAGTTGCGGCGCGCCACCTCGACGGCCTCCGCGACCGCAGACAGAAACGCGTCGTCGCCGGAAATCATGTGGTCTGCCGCAAAAGACCCGATGATGGCCTCCGGATCGCGTTTGGCGAGGACGGCAGCGGCGAGACCGATGGCCGCCATGGAATCTTTGGGACCAGGTTCGCAGAAAAGGTTTTGGGGAGGAGCTCGGGAAGCTGCTGGTGGATGACGCCGACATGGGCGGGGCCTGCTACGATGGTTGTGCGCGCCGCGGAGGTAAGAGGGAGGAGACGATCCCAAGTAGCCTGGATGAGCGAACGGCCCTTGAGCGTTAGATCGAGAAGGAACTTGGGATGGCCTTCACGCGAGAGTGGCCCACAGACGGGTTCCAGCACCTCCTGCAGGGATGACTACGTAGAACCCTGGAATATCGCGAGCCTGGCCGAAGGGAAACGAGGCAAGGGAACTGTCGCCGAGGGGGGATGGATGGTAGGCTGGCGAGGCACCGAGTGAGGAACCGAGCTGTGGTTGGGAGTGAACAATCGCGGGGATTGAGTTGAGAAGAAAGGGTGATTTTGCACGCAGTTGTGGGCTGGGCGGGGCTTGGGGGGTCATGAACCCTGGGCTTCCACTGCTGCGATTGTTCTGAGCAGACTATTAGAGTTTCTCTCTCTGCAAAACACAGGGCGATCGGCACCTGGAAACCTTCTCTCAGTCTGAGTTCAAGGAAGGAATTGGCCTGGCGAAGCTGCTCGCATTCATGGCGAACAGAGGCGAGTTCCAAGGTCTACATATGAAAGTGAGCCGTTCGAACTCGAGACAGAGAAGAGAGCCAGTACGTTCTGCTGGACGATGGCGAGGATCTCGTGGAGGATGTTGGCGTCGGCGGCCTGCCCAGCAGGCAAAGAGGGAGCGGAGGAGGACATGTAGGTGAGAGTGGGTGCAATGCTGCGTGGACTATAAATGCACACACTGATTTTCGCTGGCACACGCGGTCACGCTAAGTACAACACACGTTTTTGAGACACGTATGTTTGCTATATATACATTCCATATCCTGCCATCTCCCCGTCATTCCTCGTCACTCTCAAACTCAATAGCTTGGTATTTCCTTGCTTTCTTGTTAGGGTTCGCCAGGGACGCGCCTTTCAGGGGTCGAGGAGCGACCGCCGCCGCTTCTGCAAATATTATCGGTTAAACCTTTGCGGGACAGGCCGCGCGGCACGCACTAGGAATTGGCTCGGGCGAAGCGTGTCTTTTCTTCTGCTGTTGTTTCTCGAGCTCGGCCTTGAGAGCCTTGATCTCGTCCTGTGCTTTTTTCTCTGCAGACCCTATCTTTTTGTCTGTCCCGACAGTCGCGCCACCATCGTCTGCGGGAGCTTTTGTCTTCACTGTCGTGGATTTAGAGCTCCTCGAAGTTGCTGCGGGCGCTGTCATGCGGATTAAATATCGGTTCAGTTCCGAGAATATTTGGGCATACGCGACAGGACGGAGGAAGTGCTTGCAAGCGGGACTGCGGAGGGATTGAGGCGGGACTGCCGTGATTGCGCACTGAGGGCGATCTTCCCTGGCGCATTAATTCGTATATATTGTTGTAAATGAATGCTCACTGCTGCAAAGACATCCGTGGCATATGCCGCCGCCCTCAGTTGCGCTCATCTCCTTGAGCTCAACATGCATGGGTTTCTTCGATCCCGGCCCAAGAGTCAGCTAAAATGGAAACAACGCACGTTGGTTGTAAGACGCGAAAAGTCTCGAGCAAATCACTTTATACCGCTCTCCCCTCTTCCACGTACAGTTCGCCAAGCACGATGCTCTCCGCGAGCTTCCCCGCGAACGACTCGAGCAGCGTGTCGCTGGCTGATTTGCCGACGATTGCACGCACATCTGCCGCGCTCCAGGCCCCGCGCCACCATCGACCCTCGGGGCCCGTCAGCCCGAGGTGAATGTTCCACCGATCGGCGACGTCCGAAAGTATAACAAACTTGTCCATTCCTGAACAAGTTAAGCCATAGTCTGCTGAGTGAGAAAAGTACCTTGATAGATTACTTGCACCAGCTCATCCAAGGCACCAAAGTTCGCCATGACATCGGTTGACATGATTGCGTTCAAGGCGAGGTATTCGGGAAAGGGCTAGGCTGGCGGGCGCGGGGTGTTGGGAGCGAGGGCAAGATAAACAAGACGCGCGAAAATGAGGAATTGAACTCTGTTGGGAAGGTGCCACTACAGGCGCACGCAGTTTCGTTTCGTTTGCCACAAGTGTGCGTTCAAGCAGGAAAGTCACGGTCACACTCGACGCGACCCACACGTGATCGTCAGACCAATTAAGGAACGCGTCGACGCGTCGCGACTGTCGAAGATGGTCCGCGGACCTACAAAATCATCCCGGGCGCCGCCAGATAGCTATCCCACGCCGTGCCAAAAAACCAGTGCCTGCCGAGCGCGCGCAGCCTCCCAGTTTTCAATTTTATATCTCGACCCAAGTGCGAGCTGAGAGCTCGTTGAGAGTGGGTGAGTGACAACGGCGTAGTGGCGTCCTGGTGGTACATAATCTGGTACACTACTATGCACAACCACATGCCTAAGCTGAGCACAATCTGGGCATCCTTGACTCATACATTATCTTGGGCCCATATTCCTCGAATTCCGCTAGCAACCAAAGCATGGCCATCACCCCCGCCAGCGCCAGCCATGCGCCCCGCGCGCGCCCCACTCCATCTCGGCAGACGGATGGGGAGAGATCCAGATTCAAACTCAGTAACTCCAGTCGCTCTCGGCGTTGTAGATCTCTCGCTCATGCAGATCTTTGCTCACGGCGGGCTTCTTTCCCCATGGCCGACGGAGAATCCGAGGCTCCATTCTCCATTGACCTATGTAGCTTGAACGACCACCGACGCCCACAACCGCACAAGATCCCGCCTGCAACACCCGCTCCGACGTCGCTTGGCGGCCGTGTGGATACGACACCTAACTTAGGAAGACAGGAAACACGTACAGCCCCTGTACTTAAATTCTACCATTGTACCATATCACCAAGTGAATTCCGGTCGGTCTTTCTCGGGCTTCCCGTCATTCTCGCATGTACCTCGCCTTTTTCATGAAGAAAAATCTCACCGTATCATAGTTACTCGAGCTGCTACCGATCTCTAAAAGTCCCTCGCTATTCACCGCCGACTGCGGATTGTGATTTTGGCCTTCCGGCTTACTTGCCGTTTGGTCATTATGCAATATACATTATGCGTCGTGTTTGTCCGATTCAAAGTGGCACGATTCAAAAGTGGAATGCTCTTTGCAGATCCGTGCAAGTCGCCAGCATCCTTCACGCCAGAATTAACCAAGCCATCCCGCGGCATCGAAACACGAGACTGACAGGCGCATGCCTCCGACGGATAATTAAATAGCGACGACAATGTTGAATCAGGTTCAATCTTGGAATTTAGAATTGGCAACAAGCGAGCCCCTAGATTGATCCAGCTTCCGCAGCCGTCCGAGAAATTTGCCGAAGCCGGTTCGACAAATGATCCTTGCTCGCGTGGGACCGGGCCCCCCTTCTTCCAAATCTGTCCACATCATTTCCGAGCCTGGAAGCCAAAAGTTCGCGAGCGCCAGATCTGTCCACAGCGAAACGATCTGTCCAGTCGAAATCTATAGATGTGATGCGACGGTACAACACTCAGGAATAAAATACACGTAATGTAGACGACACATTAATAATATGTCAAAAAATGTTAAACCGTAAATGCTGAGTAGATATGTGAGCCAAATGAACGGAAGGCGAAGAAAAAGCAACGATGAAATGAACAGATCAGAAAATCCACAAAAACCAATCCAGCCACCGCCCTAGATATCATCGTACATCCCACAAGGATAGATAGGTCTCAGACCAGCCGACTCCGGGTCAGATTTTGCCTGACAAGCATATCCCGCACTGTATAAAACAAATGATCAGCACCAGCTGTTGGAAAGCACACGATCTAACGCACCACTCCCCAGAATATCCGCCGTAGCTTGTACGTCCTACAAATCGTCAGGCATAGAAAGCGGGAAACAACCGATAATACGCACCGTCACAGACGTGAAGTATGTATAGAAGCCACGAGGCTCCAAGGAAAATTGTTTCGCAATCATCGCTGTAGCGCACCAGACGGTCAGCGACACAGATCCGCTGGTATCCACGGATTGAAACGTACTGAATTTTTTCTTCATGTCTGAAGGTACAAATTAGCCAAGGGCGAACCAAAAATAAGCTATGCATTCTAGGACCCTGGTCCTGGGTTATCGAGGCCCTTAATTAGGCACCGAAGAGGCACCCATCCCACCGCCTCGACGGATCTCGAACCAGAGCCATAGTCCATGAAAAGAAAGAGTAACAACGCACATTGTGAGCAATGTTCGAAATCATTGGGCCTATCCCCATACGACACTACATACTCGCTAAATTTCTGGCCCGACTGGAGCTTCGCCTGTGCGGAAGAGGTCGTCAGCCCCAAATCAACAGCTCAACAGCAGAGAGCCGCTGAGTCGCTGCATCGCGGGGATCCCTAACCCGAACTGTCGAGGCGCTTCCACCCGCGGGACCCCGACAGATCTAGAGCCATGGACACAGACGGGCTACGCGAGACGCAGCGAGTCATAACATATCACTCACCTTCAGTATATCACACTTGTTCAAAAACAGAATCAAACTCGTCTGCTTGAGCAGCGGGCTCGACACAATCGTCTTCCACAGCAAAATAGAGTCTTCCTGCAATACCCCGCGGGAATCAACGTGAGAATTCGATTCATTATGAATGAAAATGGGATTAAATCCGCGACGAATGTGATGAAAGCGGAGGCACACGGGAAGCCGGTCCGTATCCGTATCCCAAAGCAGCAAGATCCCGAATGGGAAAAGGAAAAGAAGAATACGAAGCGAAGGCGCGGGAAAGGGAATGAGATTGACGAAGAAAAAGGCGCTCCGATTAAAGGGTTCAAGAGGAAACTGAAACTCACCAATCGATTGACCGTCTCGTCCTCCGCGAGGACCTAGGTGGAGACCCTCTCAGTCAATATATGGCGTACAACGATTTTACTGATGAAAAACCGCTTTACACACCTGATCAAAGCAGCTCAAGGGTGCGAGAAATCTGAAAACACCAAGATCAGCAACTGTGAACAATGACAGAGAGGAGTTGACTGACATGATCGCATCCATATCGTCGAAGTAGGGGACCCTTCAGAAAGACATGCGAGTGAGTGGTTTGATTTAATTTGAACGAAAGCGTATTAATGTTGTCAGGAGCAGACAAGCCAAAAAAGGAGGGGGGTAAATAAAGAAATAAGCTCACCATGCAGCTGACGAATGAAGGCAAGTTCAAGTCAGTTCAGAATTTCATTCGCCGAATCGGTACGCACCGCGCTAGTATCATTTTTAGCTCGCGATCTCACACGAAGAAGGACACGGCTTACCACAGATCTCGCACCGCCGACGTCGTACACGATCCATGATTGCGGGACTAGGTTCCCTATAAAGACATGGTCAAGCCCCGCAATGTCGTTACCAAAAATTACCCACCAGCCTTCAAATTGAAGTGGTGCTCAGAAACGCCTGCAGGCTGTCAAATTAGGGAGTAGAAAGGCTTGAATGATGCGAACCCAGGGTCTTAAGCCGAGCCTTGAGGATATCATCTAATTGGGAAGGGGACGTTAGCAAACGGAGCGTCAGCGCCGTGGCGAAGCATGCTTACCATCCGTGGGTTCGTACGAGAGCGCTGTCACACGCTCTATCGAGTCGAGGAAGCTGTGGTGGGGGCGCGGGTGAGTCATAGTACGCTGTAGAATAGAAAGCGGCGACGCACAATCCCGCCATATCCTCGAGTCTCAGCCGGTGAGCCTTGAGCACCTCCTTGACTGTCGGATCATTCCAGAGACGAATCATATCCTCCGAGCACGCGTGCAGCAACTGTCGCGCGTCGCGCGAATCCTGGGGCTCGTTTACCTCGGGACCGTCGACGCTGCTGCGCACGTTATTCATGAGACGGCTGAACGCGCCCTTCCACGGCGCCGCGGAGTGTACTGAGACCTCCTGGAGCGTGCTAGACGGAGACGGGGAGTCATCGGGTATCGCTGTGTACGCCTTGCTGAGCTTTGCACCGGGGGTGAGCTTGCCGAGGAGGGCCTCCTCAACTTGTTGCAGCGGCAGCAAACGCATCTTGAGCGTGAGCAGCTCGGGTGTGAGAGCGGGGTAGACGGGGTCGTCTGGTTGAATAGGTGCCTGGGAGGATGCATATGCCTCAGCTTCTTGGAGGGCGCCGACGATGAGACGGATGGAGCGGACGACGTTGAGATGCACGACGGCGCGCCATGAAGTGCGCTCTGCTTTGAACGCCTGGGAAACGGCGGATCAGCGGCCATTGTCAGACGAGGCACCGGCAAACCTTTGACGAGTTAATTAGTTGGAAGTCTGGGGCAGGTTAGACAGCGGCTAGACGAATGGCAGTAACGGCTCGCACTCTTTAGAGTTGTCGATTTCCCTTGAGAGCAGATGAGCACATGGAGACGATGATGGATGGCGCGCAACACACCCGACTCGCTCTGACCGAGGAGTAGAACCTTTACAGGCTTTCCCGTCTTTTTGTCGGACGTACGCTGGCGGGCTAGCTCCTGGTCAATGAGATCTGACCGCTTCTTGGCCTCGCGCTCAGCGCTCAGCCGAGCGTCCCTATCCTCGGGAGTCTCGTTTGCAGGAGGAGCCGTGAGGAACGACAACGGATCGACATCTTTCGAGGATAATAAGCACCGCCGGTTGGACTAGCGAATGAGATCTGTTTCTCACCGACAGTCATGGTGGTTGAGAGGAAAGAGTAGTACAGCAAAACCCAATGGTGGTTAAGAGGAAACAAGTAGGTACAGCAGAACCCTCCAGATGTCAATTGAACCTCCTTTACGACGCGATCGACCAATTTGTCGATCACTCTCTCACACGCGTCTCTTGTCTCTGTCTACCTTTCACTTTGCTCCTCAACTTTCTTCCTCGTCCTCGCCAGCGTCGACGCCGCCCGCGGTCTCAGCTCACTCCGTCCTCCCTAATCAACTCATCAAGATTTCCTATCAGGCCATGGAAGATGGGAGTGTTTATTACATGTGAACAGTCGGTCAGCAGAAGTAGCGAACAGAAACAGCGTCCATGTGGCAAAAAGTTCCGCTGAACGCCGCTGAACGGTCGCCGAGTTGGGAGAGGCGTCGATTCAACACAATCCTTGGATCGGCTGCATTCATATCAGCTAACGACGGTCCAGGTCTTTCTTCTTTCCACCAGTACGGCGTCAACGGCTCCGACCTATGACTTTCGGAGGACAATTCTTGCACACGTGAACGATGCACTGCAGGCAATACTCTGTTCTGTCGCTTTCCTCGCTTCCCTTCGTGGTTATCACCTGAACACGACTTAAACGAATATCTGCCTTGAACAGACGCTTGATCGTTCATCGACCTTCTTGCTCCGTCGATCGGGCAGCGACCAAATTTCTAATTACCGAGCTGCATCTTCCCCACACCGCGACCTTGCCGAAGACTAGGAAGGATAACCTAGAGATTATAGGACCTGACTTACTTGCCCTTGCCCGTACTTCTTGTGTCGAATGCCGCCGGGCTCTTACCTCCCATCATCCTCCTTGGCCCGTTTTCAAGATCTTTGCTCTTCGGAGTCGGCCCGAAATTCATCCGCGGGCGGGATCTCGTTACTTGATCAAGTCCTGCGCGTCGTGCTGGGTGCTGGACATTCGCCACCAATGGGTCGATCAACAAGCCACGGTCCGTCGCAGCCCGTCGCGAAACTCTTGTCTTTGCGATTCTCCATAGCGCCATGTCCATTCGCCTTCCCGCTTTACATGATTTATCCTTACTCGATTGGAAACAATTGAAATTCCAGGGTAAGACTATAGCCCCATGTCCATTCGCCTTCCCGCTTTACACGATTCATCCTTATTTGATTGGAAACAGTTGAAATTCCAGGATAGGACTCAGGATAATATATTGTCGGCTGGGTCCCCTTTCGGAACGTGCTGATTTGTAGCGTGGCGCGACTCGGAGCAAAGTTGCACATCACGGTCGATGACCGTGATGGTGAAGGGTCGGACCATTGAGCAATTCAATTATTTCGGGGTCGAGCCTTCCCGTCAAGTGGCAAGTTCAGGCACCGATGTAGTCCGAGAAATAGCACGGCAAGAGCAGGCCAGAGCGAAGATTCGACGTTTGGTTACGGTATGACCTGCGGATCTCCTGACCGATGGCGTATCCCTGGGAATGGATGAGCAGAACAATATAAAACCTCTCTCAAGCCCACCGAAGTCTGCATTCAAAATGCGTTCCCAAACTGTTCTCGCTCTCGCCAGCATAGTCGGGCATGCCTCAGCCACGGGTATCCTCCTGCCGCTCTATGTCTATCCATCGGCAGTATTCAACGACGGCGCGGCGAACTGGCAGCCCGCCCTCTCCGCCATAGCGTCCGACACCAGCACCCCGTGGCTGGTTGTGATCAATCCCGGCGATGGCCCAGGCGCAGGCCAACCTGGAAACGCAGACCCCAACTACGTCAGCGGCGTCTCGCAGCTCAATGCGCACGCGAACGTCCGCACCATCGGCTACGTGCACACCACGTCCTCGACGGTGCCGCTGGCGGAGTTGGAGGCGAACATCACGATCTGGAAGAACTGGGACACGTCGTCCTCGAACATCAGCGTCGATGGGATATTTTTCGACGAATCGTCCGCTAACGCCACGTATCTGACCGCAGCGACCACCTTCGCGCGGCAGGCATTCGGCCGGCCCATCACCACGGTGTGCAACTTTGGCGTTGCGGCGGCGGCGCAATTCTACGACATCTGCGACGTTGTCGTAGCGTTTGAGAGTTGCTTGAACTGCGCTGGGGCGCCGCCGTACCAGAGCCAGACCACCATCAGTGCCAACATCCCGGCCGGAGATCAGGGGAAGGCTGCTATTCTGGTGCACGATTTTACTGGCACTGCGCAGGATGGGAGCCCGGCCAACACGGCACTGTTGCAGCAATATGTGGACACGCTGGTCAGTAATGGTGTTGGGTGGACGTATTTTACCTCGGCCGGATACGACAGTATTACCACGGCACCGGCAACGGTAGGCGCGCTGGCGGCGGCCGTGGCGAGTGCGTAATGATATCATGTGTATTTGAACCCCACGTGACCGCGTTTTCGCGACGTGTTGAGCAGAATTTAGCGAAAAGTCTTGGCCAAAATCGACAGTGTTTTCTCATTGTACTGCCCGTCGTCCGGCGGAGAACTGAGTGAGAACTCCCCGACGCGCACGAATGATAGAATCGCTTCGCATATTCTCCCAGCGTCATATTTTTACGTGGACCCATGACACGCACTACGTCACCGGTTCCCAGCGAGTACTTATTCTGCACGCGCCCGTCTGTTCTGCATCCAACATGTCCTTCACCCGCGCAATCTCCTCCACCGCCCGCCCTCTCGCACGCAGCAGACTCGCTGTTCGTCCCTCCTCGTTTCTCACAATTTAATTAATTAACTGATCTCCAGGCCACCCGCACATACGCAACTGCACCGCCACCCCCGCCGCCTGGCCCTGGCCCCGAACCCGCGAAGAAGAGCGGAGGCAATGGCACCGTATACCTTATCGGCGCAGCCCTCGCCGCAGGCGCTGGCTACTACTATTACAGCCAGAACCCAGAGCGTGTAGACGCACTTGCACACAAGGCCAAGGCCGAGGAAGAGCTCGCGGTCAAACATGCCAAGGAGATGGGGAATAACGCTGTGGTTCGTGCCCATTGCCTTGCGAGAATTAGAGTGGGAGCTGACGGTCTATGCAGGCAGCCAGCCAAGACCGCCTTGCCGCCGCGCGCAGTACCGTAAGCGGCAGCCTCAAGGACGCACGGGACGCCAGCAACCGTGTCGTCGCCGATGCCGATGCCCGCGCACACAAAGTCGCCGCCGACGCCGGAGCACAGTATGACGCTGCCAAGGCTGGCGCGCAACAAAAGTTGAACAGCACGCGCAGCTCGAGTGAGAATTTGTACAACGACGCACGCGCGAACGCAGAAACCAAGGCGGACGAAGCAAAGGCTGGATGGTTTTCTGGTTAGGGTGGGGCAAAGCAAAAACTGAAGAGGGCAAGGAGAAATTAGTTGAGAGGAAGGAGAAGGCGGCGTCGGAGGGCGCCAAAGCAGCGGGCGATGTGCAGAAGAAGCTGGACAAGCATGCTTGAGAATGTATCACAACCACTACTATACCACTGTCTAATTAAATAAATGGATGTACCATCGCAGTTCAGAACGAGGTTGCGAGTGGGAGGTCAGTGCAAGACGCAGCAAAGGAATTGAAGACAGTATGTCGGATCACACTTCCCATCGGTGGCAGTGTCATCGCGCCTTCAACTGCTTAAGCGCTTAAACGTCGACGAGAACAATGCCAGATCCAGATGATACTCAAACCACGTATGGTGCAGTCGAAGATGGCCCGCAAACTCCAACCCAACCTCGAGGTGGCCTTCATCGCGGCCTTTCTGCCCGTCAGGTCCAAATGATCGCAATTGGCGGCACTATAGGTCAATATCCTTGCTAATCCTTTGCCATTTGTTGAATAAAGGACAGGAACTGGCTTGTTTCTGGGTGACTTATTCTAGACTTGGCCAGGTTATGAACAATTATATGTACCTCTGCAGGTACTGGCAAATCTCTCGCCGAAGGTGGCCCTGCGTCCTTGATTATTGCCTATGCGCTCGTCGGATTCATTGTCTACGTCACTCTGCTCTTGCTCGGTGAAATGGCGACCCAATATCCCGTTGCAGGTATTTGAATACCGCTCGCGGTTCTTATATTTACGCCCGTGGGCAGGTTCTTTCAACGCCTATTCAGCCCGCTTCTTTTCCCCGTCGTATGCCTTTGCTATATCCTGGAATTACTTCATCAATGATGCCGTATCGACCGCGGGAGATTTGACCGCCGCGCAACTCGTCCTTCAATACTGGACGACGTCAGAGTACACATGGGTGGTCAGCCTCATATTCTGGATCTTTCTCGTTGGCGTCAATGCTACAAACGTCAAGTCATACGGAGAGCTCGGTAGCCACCGCCGTTATGCGCCTTCCAGTTTTGCTGATTTTCCACAAGAATATTGGCTATCGTTTCTGAAGGTTGCGACTGTCTTGGTATTCATCGTAGTCGGCGTTTCCGTCAATATCAGTACGGACATTGGAACAAGCAATTGGCGCATACCTGGGGCGCCTTTCGTTGGTGGCTTCGGAGGGTTTGCGCGGGTGTTCGTCACCGCGAGTTTTGCGTGTAGGCCGTTTCAGACCCACAGACGACTTTCGGTAACTTGTATGACCAGACGGCGGCACCGAGAGCCTCGGAATCACGGCTGGCGAAACCAAGAATCCTTCAAAGAACATGCCACGAGTAGTCAAGTTTGTTTTCTGGCGGTGAGCCATGATTCTTTCAACTGTATGGCCATCATGAAAATTTCCCCTCAAGTATACTTCTCTTCTATATCCTCAGCATCCTTGTCATTGGGCTGAATGGTGTGTATTTGTTCTTGGACCGTAGAAATGCTGTAACCTCCTCAGTTCCCTGGGATTATCCGAATCTATCAAACAAGAGCACGACCACTTCGCCTTTTACCATAGTATTCAACAAGCAGGCTCGAGTAGGTTTCTCGTCATAAGGTTTATACGGTCGTGGTTAATTGCGTTTCAGCGTTTGCTGCATCTTTCATGAATACCGTTTATCCTAACTTCCGTGCTTTCTGCTGGAAACCATGCTCTCTTGCTGGTACTCGGGTGCTTTACGGCAAGTAACCATTTATTCCTTGTCGTTCGATGCTTACTGGTACTTCCAGGTCTCTCCGTCACGAAGCCTCCCCAGGCTCCGGCTATTTTTTCCTGGACAACGGCAGCAGGCGTCCCGCTTCCTGCCTTACTGTTAACGAGTAGCGTCAGTGTGATCTGCTTTGGGACCAGTTTCATTGGGCGCGGCGAGGTATTTTATTTCTCGAGTCCCCCTCTGCTTTTCCGTTGAATCCTCGCCTAAGCTCTGGGGCTGGCTCCAAAATATTGTCGGTGTATCAAACCAGGTTTGTTTTCAGCTACAGTTTTTCAGATGCCTCTTAGCCCTTTCTTCTCTTCTCAGGTTGCGTGGCTCTCCATCGGCTTGGCGAGTTTGGCGATTCCGCAAGGCATGGATAGCTCAAGGACGGGCTTTGAGCGACTTGAAGTTCCACACGTCCTGGACCTGGCCGTACGGACCGCCCTTTGTTGTGGGTGTTGTCGCCCCATTCATGCCCAGGACTCGATTGAACTGATCTCCAATACTCAGATCGTCACGGTTTCCGCTCTCATTATTAGTGCGCCGATTCCACAGATCCATTTGTATTTTATTCACATTCCAGCAGTCCAAGGATGGTCCTCGGTCCCTCCCGGTGTTCTCCCCGTCGACTTTGTGTCGTTCTACATCGAGGTCCCGCTCATAATCGTGATGTATCTCACCTGGGCTCTGCTGCACCGTCCAGCCACGTCTCCTCCTTCCGAAACAGCGCCGCCGCCGTCTGATTCCTCTCCGCTGCTGGCGCCCCGAACGGGCGAGAGCACCGGTAGGACGCAGCCGCGGCGGTGGCTTTCGGATCTGGTTGACGTTCAGACGGTGGATCTGGACAGCGACCAGTATGAGGACGAGGAGGCGGACAAGGACGACGAAGCGCAGCACGCGGGCGGCTCTGGGATGTGGAGAAAATTGTATCATTACCTGGCCTGAGTAATTCCTATATCTTAGACCTGAATTTCGTTTGAATCGCGTACACAGTGGGAAATCACTGGCCAACTTGTTCACTGAGTAGCTCAGTTTCAACCGCCAGTGCGGCGTCTTCGGTTAACTCCTTTCGGCCGAGGCCAACAGCTAGCCCCTTTACAACACATTGTCTGTGGCGCTCAGGTACCGGTCCTTGGAGATTACAATCACAACGCGACGTACACGCGTAGGCCACGATACTGTATCCCGTATCCCGGCGGAGATCAATAGGGACTCGGGGAGGCTTCCTTTTAGGAGGTGGAATTCGCCGGAAGACAGGAAGTTTCCTCAAAATCGCTGGACGCTGGACGCGCCAAGAAGGGCAGGAGTAGGGCATCTAGCTGGCACGCCAGCGACTCGCCACTGGCCAGCGCTGTTTCGAATTGACGCGTCGTGAGCTAGCCGACTGCCATCACGACAAATGAAGATCACTCGCTAAAAACGAGCGCGAGCGCCGATTTATTTAAGACATGGCGCCCATATCCAAGTATCCTTTGCATCTCCCCTTGTCTTCTCGTCGCACTCTTCCCGCGATACCAAACCATCTGCTAGACACGGAATTACCTTCGCGCCATGGCCAACCAAGATCCTGGGGTAAAGCGCTACACGCTCACCGAACCCGCGATTCAAGTGTCGATCGACGCGCCAGCTGCCGAGGGTGAACATAGAGACACGGCCGTTCGCCGATCCTCCGCTGTGCGATATCCTCGCAGTGCTCACAATGCAGAAAGCTCCATCTCGGCCATTGAGACGGGCTTCAAGAGCGCCTTCAAAGTTGTGGATCTCCCCGAGACTCAGAGCAAAATTGATAACATCGGTTGGTGCCTTTACATCTCTTGAGCTATGATTCTTAATGCACTATGTCCCGTAGAGGACAGGCTGAGCGCGCCGATCGGTAAAGCGAGCGACGCATATGAGAAGCTCAATACGTTCTACGCCGCCAACTCTTCAACGATAACTAGTGCCGCCGGCTCACTCGCGGCTGCCGTCAATTTGGACGTCAAGTCGATTGAAAACACGATAACGACGTTCGCAGAGACATCCGCAATCCTGATGAAAGGATTGGACGCGCTCGGACAAGTACATCCCTTTGTCGGAGGTGCGTTTTCTCAGTACTTTACCGTACCAAACCTCACGCGCGTCGATTCAGTGGCGGTCACGGCGTTCAAGCTCGTCATAACCCTAGATATCACACGGCGGCAAAACAACAAAAAAGTGTTGGTAGTGAAGATTCAGATGCAGGACTTGATGACCATACTTTTTCAGTGAGTCTCCTCATCCAAGCTCTGAAATTGCAGCCGCTGACGGCTCCCCATCACAAGACTCCGTAACATGCGGGATCCAGAAGAGAAAGGACCTGACGGACCACCCTGAAGGATCGAATGTCCGGCCTTATGCAGTCGATCGCGAAGGATATCACTGCCTGCGGTAGCGCGTGCGATGTGTACATGAAAAAGAGCTTTCTCGGTATGTCTCCACCACGAAACGTATCGCACGCGCTTATGCTCCCTCAGCCAAGACCATCAAGTCGAAGATTTATGAGAGCCGGCTTGCGGGGTATGTGACTATGTTCGCCGACCACAAGAAGGCGATAAACGATTCGCTTCACATCCACACCGCTCTGGGCGTAGACGCGGCAAATAAAAGCTCGACACGCAGGATGTGCACTTGAAGGTTATCGAGGACAAGATGGAGGCGCTGTTCCGAAAGCTCGACACCCCCACGCGAGCGCGATGTGCAAAAGTTCATCGAGGACAAGGGGGGAGCGAAGGCGTGCGTGGATAACGACGCGACACTCCAGGAGCTCGTACTCAAGAGCGGGGAGAACTTGGCTTCACTTGACCCCACACACTCCGGAAACGGCGACCTCGTGAGCGCGAAGAAGATGCTGAACAAAGAGTTGTCGGAGGATGTGGACGAAGCGTTCAAGAAGAACATGAAGCTGTTCGATCGCAAACTAGAGATGCAGAGCAGGCAGCTGGCAGATACAATTTCCTCAACTGGGAGCACATCATCAATGTTCTGTCTGGTGGAGCTCACGACAGAGTGCTGGACCCCGTACGTCGTCTGTCGTTCTCAAGCTCCGACTCTATTAATTGTTTTGATGTAGGATCTGCAAGCGATTTGGAAGGAGCAGGGCTGGAAAGGAAGTGTTAAAGCCCGCCACTTTGTGCTCGCCCTGAACGACTATTTTACGGAGAAGTTCAGCAACGTCGACATTGCTGCCGCGGCAAGCGTTGCGGGTTCAGTCGCAGGCTCTGCTCCCCCCTCTCCGCTCATGTCCCCCACCTCGCCTACACTGACGACGGAGCTACACCCCGGTGCGAAGCCCGAAGACGACCGATGGGCACTCAAGTATATCAATGTCGCCCATCTGCAATCCATCCTCGAGGTAATGTCTCGACAGACGTTGCATTGTCAGTACTAATTCCTTCTTAAGGCGGTCGATGATGATGGCACTGGTTTTGTGAGCATCAAGGAGGCCAACGACTTCGCGATGTCGCGTCCCGAAGGCTGGAGGTGCGTGTTCTTCCCACCGCCGCCGCGATCTGCGCTAATCCATATCGTCTTTCGACAGCCTTCTGAGTTGGCTGGCCTTTTGGGCGGCGGGTTGGCACGCCACAGTCACCTGGTACAAGAATCGGATATACAATATACTCGACGCCATGATGTCTCTCATCCAGCACCTCAACTCTGCAAATGTCCAGGCAGCGGACACCTACTTCGCTGGGCAGGCGATACAGCGTGTAGAACTGTTGTTGCGCTCAACGCGCTCTGCGCCGGGCTCGATTTACGAGGACGCTCGGCTCAAGCGCATCGCCGACGCCTTCCAAGATCTGGAGGAAAAGAAATTGCTGACCCAGCTCGATGGCTTGATGTACGAGCTTGATGACACGGCGACACTCCGCCTGATAACGGGTTCACGGCGAATAGAGCGCGTAAGTATAATATTTGAGCCTACGCAATGTACTCTACTCAACACTCCCCAAGTATGTGTACCCGCTCCTCTATCATCTGCTGAAGCGTCATTTCGACATTATGCGGCTCGCATGCGTCCACATACTTGACTCGGATGAATTCACCGGGATGAATGGGTCGCTAGCCATCATTTTCCAGGCCGTTGATGAGCGTACGACGACCCTGGAAGGTATGGGCCTCCTCCCCAAAATTGGTGCGATTCTCTAAAATCTCCTTAGCGGTCCTCAAATCGACTTCTATGGACGTCAGAGAACGCCTCGGCCATGTCGCCTTTGGCATGGTGCGTTTTGATGGACATCATCCGAGTTCCTGCGTCTGATATGCTTTAGTTCCAACTCACATACGGCGAATACAAGCGCGACCCCGTCAACAATACAATTCACTCGCATGACGAGGAAGATGGCTTTGAGTACGATGACGAAGATCTGGCCCCGGACTTCGACGAAGACGATGAGGAGACTCAAAAGAGTGTGTTCGCCCAAATGGACACTGACTGTCTGCGATATGAAACCGACAACGAGCCGTGCGACGTGTACGACTTTGAGAAGGAACACCCGCCGCCAGCGACGCTTGCAGATGCGCTTGATGGCATGTGGACGGGACAACTTCGCGAAATTGACGATGGCACGATCACAGTGGAGGAAGGAACCATGTCAATGATTCTCACCCGCACTGGTGATAAGCTTTCCGGCGCCATCGAAAATTACACCGATATTTTGGACGTGGAGGGGACTGTCACGGAGAATCGCGAGGTCGTTTTCACCATCACTTGGGCAGACTACGCAGTGGTTTGTACAGGGCGGTACGATGCGGTCACAGACACAATCACAGGCTTCTGGGAAGCAAAAGAGGACGAAGACTCCGAGGACAGCGACAGTGACGAGGATGACTCAGATTCGAGCTACGAAAGTAGCGAATCGGACTCTGACTCGGGCTCCAACTCCGAGTCCACTTCCGGCAGCGAGGAGGGCGAAGATGATGAAGATGCCGAGGATGATGAAGAAGCGGTCGAGGAAGTGTCCGAGGAGGTAGACGGAAAGGAGGGCGGAGAGAAAGAGTCGGACTGGGTCGACGAAGAGGGAACGACGGAAGTCGTCGCAGAGAAGGATGGTGATGGTGAGGATTCTGCAAGCTCACCTGAAAGCTCCTCGCAGCCCTTCGTTTTTTGTCGCACTCCCGCCGCCGCGTATAGGTTCCGATATACAGACGCGCAGTTTACAGAGAATCCAGCACGCGCTAGATGGAGATTCGCTATTGCCGCCACAATCGACCAGGTCCAGCGGACCCATATCTCGTGGCCTTACTTGAAGAAGCGCTTCGCAGAGCGAAAACGATACGTTGAATTGACGAAACGCGAGAACGCTGCTGTGTGGAAATACACCCCGTGGACTCCTTTGGATGATGACGAAGAAGCAGAGCTTCAGCGTCTCAAGGTTGATCTACAGCCATGTGACGCTAGATTCTACGATGCGGTCGTCGACTTTGAGCAGCAAAAAGTGGTATCCTAGTACGTACATTTATTCTCATGTTCGGGTTTTGCCAACGTTTTTATAGTGACCGTGACTGTGCGTCTTGTCGACGCCACATACAAGACGTGTGGATTTTCTGCATTCAATGCATGGACGGGCGTTACTGCGATGCTATTGATCTGTGCTGCGAGTGCATCGACCAAACGCCAGAGCGAGATGGCTTTGTCCACAGCAACTCTCATCTTATGATCAAGACCTTCCGTCGCATTCACGATGGTGAGATTG
The DNA here is from genome assembly GCA_029378375.1 of Mycena olivaceomarginata. NCBI lineage: Eukaryota > Fungi > Basidiomycota > Agaricomycetes > Agaricales > Mycenaceae > Mycena > Mycena olivaceomarginata. The sequence continues at coordinate 24,966 of JARKIC010002348.1, read as the reverse complement.
CGTGGATTGTTCCAGAGGCCCGAGTTGTCGCAGAGCGAGCCAAGAAAACTTTCCAAGAGGCCAGTTCCCTCTTATCGCGGATCGAGGGCGGAAAGCGAGGTGGTCGTTCAAAGAAAGGCAAGCATGCAGCGAAGCAGATTTGCTCCTGCTGCGAAAAGTCTGTTTCCTCGGGCCCGTGCTGGGTTTGTATCGACTGTGGTACGTCCTCGTCTCGCTGGACATTATGACGCCCAGGGTTTATGTCTTCACAGTGGAGGAACCGTACATCTGCATGGATTGTGACGCTAAACGTGCCACTGTTAATCTGGACCTTGCACCCTCACACGACCTCCGACATCCCCTTGTCTTTATCCGCGACAACGAACCTATCCCGGAGCCGTTAACGACAGATGTGAGACTTGCGGAGCTTGAGACGAAGATGCAAGGGCCTGGACTCGAAGATTGCAGCCCTGGAGGAGAAGCTGGACAGCAGATTTACCTCGCTAGAGGCTCTTCTCAACGGGATAGGCGAAAAGCTCTTGGTCAAAAATTAGTGCTGTAAAGTTTCTGTATTGTTGGTTTTTTGTGAAATATCAATGTGGTAGTGAATCTTGTGATGGCGATCCGCGTTCTTGTCAATAATATCTAGATACTAGGTGTTACCCGTGAAAATTCACGGGTCATTGCTAGCACGAATGTTGTCTGTTGTTATGAAAAAAAAAAGTCCCAAATCTTTTAGACCCAGGTCGGCGCCTTGCAGCAAGTTGTGTGTCTTGTCGGTCGCACCTCCCGTCGCCGTGGGTCTCGTCTCGTTTTGCGGGTGCGGTATCTGATCTTGTCTCGGCTTGTCTCATAAACTTCCAGGTCGAGTCTCGTATTGTTAACATCTTATTTCGTTGCCCCGGGTCTCGTGTAGGCTCTTTCTTGTCTTTCGTTGCAGCTTCTCGTCCCATGAACCTAACAGCTGCGTCTCGTCGTGTCAATTCACGACCGCGGCCTTTTGTTCTGTGAGTGTTTGGTCTCGGCGGGCCTTGTCTCGTCCGACCGGTCACCGTCTCACCTTGTTGGTAGCTCTGGCACGTTCGCGTCTCGTCAACTGCTCGTATTGTCTGACACATTATCTTGTCGTATTGGGTCTCATCTACGGCAATGTATTAGAGTGAGCTGCTCTGCTGTGCAGTGAGCTGCTTGCTGATCTGCTTGATTTCTGTTGATTCTTGGCCCGGGACAGTGATTTGGATCTCAGATACCTCTTGACTACTTCCTTCGCCTTTTCTTCCACAACGCCGATCACCTCAGGCTCACATGCTCAAAGCAGATGGGAAGAGTTCGTGTATTTTTTCTGGTTTGATCATATTTTACCAGTGATTCTCGGTTCACCGGTTGAGCAACCTTTGTGAAACACATCTCGCTCCTAACTCGGAGATGTCCCCAACATGGTAAGGGAAAGTCCTCAAGGAGATATTAGGTGATTACCGAACCGGTTACTCGTGATACCGGCGCCGTGGAAAAGGTGTGCCACGCAAGGTACATCATTCTGGTGGTCAGTATCCGAGATTTCTACACTTCTCTGACCCCTTCGGGGTGTCATACGAAAAATTGGAACGATACAGAGAAGTGAAAGTGGCTCCTGTGCTCGAATTTTCCGGGCCTTTTTGGACTTAATTCACTTAATTTGAACAGCGTACTCCTTCTGGACATCTTTTACTTTACAGTCTGAGGACCCACCGCACATTTGCTTTTAACCTGGGGCTCTCTTTCTGTGCTGAGACTGTCAGTCACTTTCGCTTTCTTGTCATGACTTAAACTTCTTGATTTCCCTCTCACTTTCAGCTTCTTTACTTGCTTGGGAACTGCTCACTTTACTCCAGGACCTTGGCAACTTTTTGTCTTGGGTAATTTTTGGCTGTAAAATTAGCCATTTCTGTGTTCGGAATCCGAACACAGAATTTCTCAATTTTATGGGTATTTTTGAGGTACACCGAACTTAGGGTTCTCTTGGTACCACTCGGGCTTTGACTTTTTGTCTTGTCAAATTTTTGGCCGTAAAATTGGCCATCTCTGTGTTCGGATTCCGAACACAGAATTTCTCAATTTTACGGCCATTTTTGAGGTGCGCTCGCAAAGGGTTGGAGCAATGGTGCAAATATCAAAATGCACATCCCGGGAATTGAACCCAGGATACCTCGGGAAGGCAATTCAGAGAAAAGACCGTTACCGCTTCGCCATACAGGCTGTTGAAGTCTGCCCCAACTCAAGCACCACATGGGGCTAATGCCGCCCTCACTAAACAACAGGCTCATCCCGGGTTCTCCCGGCTCTCCCTTCGTGTCTCTCGTCTCAACGTCAACCACGCATCGAAAACGATGCTAAACCCTCGCTATAGCCGCCCACACATGCCCACGCCCACCCGACGCCTTCCCCCGCACCCTTGACTCAAACGGGCAATCAAGTGCCAGTGGTTTCAAGAGCACCCGCGCCGCGGGTCAGCGGGCTCGTGGCGCCCAGCGGGGACGTTAGTGTCGTGAAGGAGCCCAGTGGCGTGCGCAAGTAGAAAATCTCGCGCCCAACGGAACCCCACTCGATTTGGGGGGCGTGCCAGGAAGTCGGGGTCTTTTGCGGCCTTTTTCCACCTTTACCACGATGTTACACACCGCTGCAGTCTTTTCGCGGCACCCATGCCCACGCCTTCAGCTTGTGGATCCCTGCTCTCCTTCCACTTTGCTGCGGTGTGCCCTTCCGGCGGGACCCATGCTCGGGGACCGCCCCGCCTCTTCCATGCCATCTTGCGCGTGCGTGCGCAGTAATGGGACTGTAAAGTGTCAGACTTCAGGCATGCATCCCGTTTCGTGTCTATTCTGTTCTAACCCCCTTTCGTTACATACAGCTCCAACACCGCGTTTCGTGCAACAACCCTTCGCCTCCGCCGGGCCTGTATATGCCTCCCACCACCGCCTGGCAGCCTCGCGGACAAATTGCACGCCGCGCCAGTCCTTGCCAGGTATTGTGTACACCGGGCAGCGGCTCGTGGCTCCCCGCGAAACGGCTCTGGAACGGCTGTCTTCACTGTCTTCTGTCCCGTCCTCGGCCACAACAATACCAACGCTAGAGCTGACGGCAACGATCGGAAGACATCATCAGCTGCTAGCGATGATCCCCCTCCCGAGTTTATTCCGCTTCTTGCCCCCGCCGCTCTTGGCCTCGAGCTCATGCCACGCGGCGTTCATATCCCACTCGTTCTCCTCCTCCACGGGCTGCCGCCGCGCTGCGGGGCTGACGTCGAATGCGGCGCTGCCGCAAAGCTCCGCGCAACCCACGCGCTGCTCGCCGCCTCGGGCGGCACGGCCTGCGCAGGCATGATCTCCTCGCCCACAACAGACGCCTCCCCCGCGAACCGCCACGTCGCCGTTGCGGGCGCCGACGCACTAAACACGTCCCGGTTCTCACGCTCCCGCCCCTTAGCGCGCACGCGCGCGCGCTCGTCCTTCCGCACCTTCTCCTTGCGCCGCGCCGTGCGCATCTTCAGCGCGCCCTCGAAGCTCTTCAGCCCCGCGTCCCCGGCGACGCCGCCCAAATTCGCCTCGACGAACCCGACGTCCGCGCCGTCGGGCATGTGCGCGACGTATTTGCAAACCGCTTGCGCAGGTATTCGTTCACGGTGCCCTCGCTGAACGCGTCGACGCGGAGTGTGATCGCGTCCGGAACGTGGGATACCTGCCAAAGTGCGACAGCAGGATCTTGATGTCGAGCGGGTCCACGAAGATCGGCAGGCTTGAGGCGGCCTGATAGTAGTGCGTCGAGGGCGGTGGAGGGCTGACGCGCCGTTGGCGGTTGTTGCGCCCGCCCGGCTGGACGACGGGCGGCTGGGGTTTCGCCATACGGTGGTGCCGGCCGGAGAATGATTGTCAAGTACGACATGGACCCACATGGACACTCCTGGACCCCTAACTTATCTTTGTAACCGACTCCAAACCGACTCACTTGAATCCATGAAGTGATGGCTTGACGATCTTTTATCTTGTCTTTAGTGTGCGCACTATCCATATTTTTTGGACGTCGACTAGTACGTACGTATCGTCCACTGGATTCAAGTGCAACACGTGACGACTACGGTGCCACAAAACTTTTAGCTTTGCGCCTCCATGCAGCGCGCTCCTCACGCTCGAGAGAGCCGCCAGCAGCTTTTTCAAGGCGCAGGTTTTTCGGCCGCAGACGTCCTTCAAAACATCGAGGCCGTCACTGCCAACACCATCCATCGGGACATAACCCCACCTACGATCTCCGCCCAAGAAGAAGTTTTAAAAACGTTTCACCAATATGTCGAAGTCATGAAGGACTCGGAAGGATATCAAGCACTAAATCTCCATTCTGCATTCGACGCAGGCGCGTCTTTACTTTCCCTGAGTAGGTTCTTTGTCGCTGGGGGTCAGCTTCCTTGCTGATGGATTCATTCCGTAGCTGTTATCATTGGCTTTATCAACTACATTTGCCTGTCCAGCAGAGGCCTCATCGACGACAGGATAACCGTTGTCACCCTACAAAACAAGATTGGACTCTTCCTCGGGCTTGTAAGTTCATTGGGCAAACTTCACTTTCTAAAGCGACTGCTGCTTACTGTGATTAATCAGACCACCCGTCTAACTGGCAAATCCTATGCCTCTGAGGTAACCCAGCAACTTTATGCTGTATGTTCTATATCTCTGCACTCGCATTTCTGCTGACATCCTCACGCCACAGTACGCAGACGGAGAGTGCTGCAGGTCGTTTGGTCTCTGCCGAGACGTTCGCGTAAAACCGGTCGCGGACAAAGTCGACATGTCCCGCCTCCTCCAGCAGCTCTGGCATCCGAGCCACAGCACACAGTCAACGCGGATGGTGTGTATCAAAACATCTCATGATGACCGTATCTCAAGCATCTTTCAGCGGCGTCAGATCGGCTTCTGCATCAAAAAGGCGGCCCTTACCTCTTCCCGCCCTGGGCAAGATGTTGAGTCGTCGGCGGCCGGGTATAAAAATACCAACGAGTCTTTAGAATGGCGGGTTCGTAGTCTCTTATTGTAAATTCGCGCAAAATGAACACCATGATATAGGATGCCGAATTTATGATACTTCCTGCCAACTCTCCAGTGCCCGTGGATGACCTGGACCCTGCCACGACGGCTCAGAGCATGCAACCGTCGGGTCGCCCCCGCCTGTGCGTGAAACTCACGGCACGGTTGCAAAAGGGTAAAAGAGGGAAAAAAGGACAAACGTATGCATAATAACTGCACTCAGGTGTTCCATGGTTTATTTCTTTCTGTTAGACTCGCGACAGTTTTCTCCCCGAAGAAATATCCCCATCCCAGCCGTTTTCAGGTCCGGGACATTGCGTCGTGACCGACCTCATAGTAATGGCCATGGCCGATGGTGTGTTCGAGAACGTGAGGGATTTTGATCAGCTAGGACGGCTTATGAAGGCAGTCCAACCCGGCCAAACAATCAGACTCCAAATGAAAGACGCGTGCTTGAAAATACCTATCCTCCGTGCCTACACCGACGGCACCCACTTCATTATATCTCAAAAAAAAGCTTTGAAATACGCCGCTCTCTATAAGCAATACGAATCCCTCGGAAAAGGGGCGGGCTTTGAGGGTATATCAACATTTTCGTTTTCACCTCTCAGTTGTTGAACTATGATCAGATGATTTCCGCCCGTATTGCCTTCGACGCATGGGCGGTAACACCTTGGAGGAGTCGGCGGCGGTAACATCGGCGCAGCGCACTCAACTAATGGGACACAACCAATTCAGCCGAATTTTCCAAGTGAGCTCCACACATCATTATGATCATTATCGCGACTAAGCAACTTTCCCAGACAAACTACTTGAACACGCTTGTCGCGGTCGACTTGAGTGCGATTGCTGCAGGCCGGGTGGAGGACCGGGAAGCCATCAAAGTAAGTGAATTCTATGTTCGGCTTGGTCGGGCAGAATCTAAACAGCTTTCTGAAGGCCGTCGGGCGGATGTCGATGAACGCCGATGTTAACGCACCGATCTCGCTTTCTCCGGCCGGGCTGAAGCGCCTCCTGCAGATTGAAGAAGTCGACAAAGCAAGACGAGTGGTGGACCAGGTATAGCGTGTTATCAAGCCACTCCAACAACCATGTATTTATCGTTTCCAAAGGCCCAGTTGAATCGGACACATGCTCGACAGGGTGGGCTGCCCATGGAAGAAGCGGAAAGACTCGTTCGATCAACGTATAAAACATTCCGTGCGGTGTTCCTCCGACACCAACGCGTTATCTTTGCTGAGGAACGAAAACAATGGTTTGCCAACGCCGAGCAGCGTGTCTTGGCTGTAAGCAGGCATTTGAGAGTCCCACTCAATGACTTATTGTCTACACAGAGTGCATCAACGTCCGTCGAGGATCCTGATCCCGTCACAATTCTGGCGGATGAAGAGGAGGAACAAGATTTGGAAAATCTGGACATTAGCGCCCGGATTGAAAAATTCCAGGATCTCGATTTTAATCACCTCACGACTGAGCAGCTGCAAATGCTGGTACGAGAAGGCGGATACGAAGAAGCCATGCGCGCGCAGGCAATAGCGCTTGCACGGGATCCGCCTACCGCCACGACAGGGGTCTCCGCCGGCGCACCTGCTCCTCCGGTCCTTCCGCACTTGCCTCGCGGCAAATTCACCAACACGGTCATCCAGGCGACCCCCGAATACGAACCTACCAAACATTTCCCACCAGATTTAGTTCGAAAACTTTTTTACGGCGGTTTTGTTGACGACGGCACGGTGGACTCCCAAATTGCCGTTTGGAAGTACCTTTCCAATCTACCTGAGCGGCCTGTACAGATTGCGGATCAGATAGAAATCTCTACGTATGAGGGGGAGTACGCTTCAGCAGACGGCACATGTCCGAGAGTGGAGTGCCCAATGGATTTCAAGACTGTCAACGCGTAAGCAGAATATTTGCCTCCGCTCGTCTATCTGTTGACGCACTATTCTAGTAAATCGATGACCAAGTCGAAGAGGGCCATCCACCTTCATCAGTGTTATCGCGAGATGAAACTACAGTCGGTGAACGAGGATCTCGCCCAGAAGTATCCCGATCTTCCGTTGTCGGATTGTCCTGTGAACGATTGTCATTCGGACACCCCAGAGACATTCACGGCTTTTGTCAAGCACGTGCGGACGCACCATGCTCTGCGTAAGGAGTGCAGGATTGGCGATTGCGATGCCCAGTAAGTGAATATATACCCGCGTTATCTTTGGGACTGAGGCGAACCCATCAGATTTGCAAACCACTCGGACCTATGGACACATCTGGAAGTAGAACATGGTATCCCTTTCGAAGGGTACATAATGTTTTGTTACTGGTGCCACACCTGGTGCGCTCCTGAGTAAATTTCAGACAATTTTGCTTAACTCATTTGTCTACCAGGTCAACCAGTCCCCAGGAAGACTTTCGGCACCGCCAGGCTCACTTCACCTCAGAGTGGGAACCCCGGCGCCTTCATTCAGACTCGGACATCCCTGCAGAAGATCGGCCGTCGTACGCTACAGCAGTGGACACCGGCCTCGTTCGCAACCCGGGGATCTGCCCGTTTTGTCTCTGGAACAGCGAGCTTCAGAACAACAAAGACCTCCGGTGGATGCACCAGTAAGTTCCCCGTCCTTTTCTCTGTTTCTCCTGTATGTTCTAACTGCATTACCTAGAGAAACCGCCAGCAACTTGGAGACACACATCATCAAGCATCACCATCACGCCCTCGCCGACCAACGTGCGGAGGGGGAGCTGCTGGCGTGTCCGTGCCTGATGTGCCCTCGATCTCGAAAAGCGAATATGACTCTACTTGAGCTTTACAACCACCTCATCACCGTCCATGGAATCCCCCTCCAAGGCAAGCGTAAAGCCCAAAGCCAAGGACAGCTTCATCCCTTGGGCCATCTCAAGGACGTCAAGAAACCGAATAACGCAGGGAAAAAATGGGTGTTATAACCGCGTCGACGTGGAAGACAAGAAAAACACCGGCGCAAAAAGGGTGACTGCAGTGGGTGCAGATTCGGATGAGGGATCTGATGTGGATTTTGGGTCGGAGACGCTGGGGATCGAAGCAGAAGAGGATGAACGTCAAGTGCTATCAGCGTCTGATGAAGAACTCCCCGCGGAGCCCCTGCTTGCCAACGATTCGGCGGCGTATGTTATTTATGGGCTGGCGGCCATGGACACGGACGCGGTGTCGAGCGCAGACGCGGACGCAGATGCGGACACAGACGTGGTGTCAGGCGCAGTGTTGGACGCGGACACGGCGTTGGACGCAGACGCGGTGTCGGGCGCGGACGCGCCCGCGGCGCTGGATGCAGACATGGACGCAGACGTGGTGTCGGGCGCGGCGTTGGACGCAGGCGCAGTGTCGGGCGCGGACGCGGACACGGCGTTGGATGCAGACGCGGACGCAGACGTGGTGTCGGGCGCGGCTTTGGACGCAGATGCGGTTTCGGGCGCAGCGTTGGACGCGGACGCGGTGTCGGGCGCGGCGTTGGACGCGGCGCTGGATGCAGACACGGATGCAGACACGGACACAGACGTGGTGTCGGGTGCGGTGTTGGACGCGGACGCGGTCAACGATTCGGCGGCGTATGTTGTTTACGGGCTGGCGGACATGGACACCGACGCGGTGCCGAGCGCAGACGCGGACGCAGACGCGGACACAGACGTGGTGTCAGGCGCAGTGTTGGACGCGGACACTGCGTTGGACGCAGACGCGGTGTCGGGCGCGGACGCAGACGTGGTGTCGGGCGCGGCGTTGGACGCAGACGCGGTGTCGGGCGCAGCGTTGGACGCAGACGCGGTGTCGGGCGCGGACGCAGACGTGGTGTCGGGCGCGGCGTTGGACGCCGGCGCAGTGTCGGGCGCGGACGCGGACACGGCGTTGGACGCAGACGCGGACGCCGACGTGGTGTCGGGCGCGGTGTCGGGCGCGGACGCGGATGAGTTTTGGCGTGGAAATGGATCTCGACGAGCCAGCATCTGGCAAAGCCATGATCACGGCCACGTCGATGGTCGTAGACGAGGACGCGCAAGAAACCACGGTCGATCTCTGCAGTTTGTTGCAGACCACGGCGCAGGAAATACCAGGTGGAGCTCAACCAGTAAGTTTCCTGTTTTGCACCCACGAGTTCAGCACAAGATTCATTGGATTCTATAAGCTCTTCCATCGGATGATGGAATTCGCCTCCGCCAACCGAAATACGGCTGTTCCCCGCGCAGTTCTCGAACGGGGTTTGGACAATAGCATGCAAGCCTTACTGCAAGAACTGGTAGATATAGAGTTGCGAGAGATGGGTTCCGAAAGCTGATTATTGTTACAATGACCAATACATGAATGCCGAACGAATACACGAATTTTGTCCACTCTATTTGTCCGTCATTGTCCATAACGCAACATCTAATCTTTGTACAGCTTGGCCTCAATCTCCTTCAGCTTTAATTCCGCCTCCAATCGTCTGGTCTCGGCTTCGGCGTGTTTGAGTTTGACATGGGCCAGTTCTGTTTCAGCGCGAATTTTCGAGATCTCCAATAACCCAAATAAAGACATCAGCGAGTTGAGGGGGGAGTGCTCGTTGGGTGGTCTGGATATTTAATGAGAATGGTCATACAAGTCCAAAGTAACAACACGAACACGCTCGGATCGGGCTCAGTGGAAGCCAATAAGCTAGAATGTCTGTGAGATCTGGCAGCAACAAGAATTGTTTGCAACGTGCCTCGGATTTTCCACGAGGTTTGCGCGCGATGTGGTGGACCTGTAGTCGTAGCATTGATAGGGATTAGAGGACATTAGGATTCCTACTAGTACTTAGTTGTCGACATCATGAGTTGACTAATAGATTGTAATGCAGAGGCAGTTGCGGTTTTGGGAGTAGCAGTGACATTGAGAGAGTTGGCGCCCGGAGCAGCAGTCGAGGTTATAGATGCAGAATTGGCCGGCCGAGCAGTGCTTGAATAGACACAAGGATCGAATTGCTTTACAATGACAATCGAACTCACAGCTCGCTCAGAATAGGACGAGGGGCGTTTGGTTAGGGGTCGGGGCTTTTTGTGTTTCACGGGACCGTCGTCAGGCAGCTCCTCGGTGTTGTGGCCGCGCTTCAATGGTTTGGGCGTCATGTTAGAAGACAGAAGAAGGGCGGCACGTGCGCAAGTGCTCTATTGCCTCAACCCACTTCAAGATCTATGGTCCACGCACAACAAAGTTCAGCTGCTCGTCAAAGGGAAGAACGTCGCACGCGCCGAGAGAAGTTGCTCGAAGAACTTCCGGATCTCATGGGAAGCGGGAGCTCCGAGGGCGAGGAATTTCTGCACGATATCTCAACCGTAACAGGCCTCGCGAAAAAGGTATGTACGATCTTATTGTTCAAGATATTTTGGGGTGTACATCCTCTTCCTAGCGCAAAAAAAAACCAGGCAATGGGAAGGGCAAGGGCTCCGCCAAAAAAAAAAAAAAAGCGCAAAGGCAATGAAGGATCCAAAGGCGACACAGCTGACGACGACGACGACGGAGCAGACCACGACGGAGCTGACCACGACGGAGCTGACCACGACGGAGCTGAAGGCGGCCGAGACCCGCAGCAGGCAAGTCTTTGATTCATTGCATTGCGGCGAATTATATTGTCTGCAGTCGGAAGACCAAGAGATAGATCAACGTGTCGCCTCTATATTGTCTGTTGTCGCTGAAGAAGGCGGTTTAGCCCCAGGGGATCTAGAGATGTCCATAAATTCTCCCCAAGCAAACTACCAGCACGCAGAGGACCGCGGGTTCGTGATTTTGTGCCGCGGTTTCGTGGACCATCGCAGACTGAGAGTGGCGAGTGGGACGACAAAGTACTCAAACAAAGATGGGTGATTTCAAATCTCTGATGTTCAAGTCGCCTAAACCTCCATGACTAACATATACCTTTTAGGCGGAATTCGGCACTAGAATACGAACTCTTGCAGTCGAGCATGCGAATGAGACCCCCAACAAGGAAGTGGATTCTGGTAATGTCAACTCAACTGCCCAGCTTCATCGGCTGCACCAGGTGAAGTCGTCCAGTGGCCCGAAAACCGGCACTTTGTTAAACCACCTGACAGGAAATCCTACGGCTTGACGCCCACCAGTCGGCATCCTCTCTGTATGCTCATTTGTCCAAAAATTTGTCTGTTCTCGACTTCGCAAGTCGCTGGGCAGTCTTATCTGCCGGGGCCGGGTCGTTGGAGCGCCAGAAGCAATATTACGAGGCGGCGTACCAAGCGCAACCCAATCAGCGGGAGGTGTTCGACGGCCAGGACGCAGCAATCTGCAGCGACCTGATGGAAACTGAGGAGCACCAGCTCGCCTACCAAGAATTTCGGAATCAGTACCGATATGCTGTGACAAGTCGTAATCGGTATCTCACCCTTTACGACACGGTGAGCCTGCAGTCCCCCGAGTTTGCTCCGCTAATCGATATTGGCTTTACAGTTCGGCGTGATTGTGTTGTTCGTTAAATTTTTTGATGGAACGCGTTTACGAAACAACGATACTACGAAAGGTTACACAAAGGTGCTACAAGCGCTGACGACCGCTTTGGAAGACGTTTTGGATCAACAAGACGAGCGGAATTGGGAAGTTGTGGCAGTTATCTTACAAGCGCTGGATGGTGCGCTGTACCAGCGCATTTGTCATTTCGATGATCAACATCGTGTCTAGTAATGCAGAGACATTGGCGAGTGGTCTGAATGGTCGGTGCACATCTTGTTGTAAACCAGTAGTGAATGTTTAATCACGGTTTCTTGAGCACAACTTATAACAGTGTCATGTGCAATTACTTGCTTCTCTGCGTTCATATGGCTGCGGATCGCGTTGATGTCTATTCATATTTTCCGTGGCTTGTTTTCTCAGCAGTTTTTTTTCCTCGTTGAAATGTCTTGTCCTCAACTTATCCATGCGAAAAAAGAATCTGGTGCATGAGACTATTCTCAAGGATTATTTTACTTCGGCTTCGGTGTCCCAGTTCAAGGTGGTACACTGACCATGTCATTTGGATTACGGAGAAGTAAGTGGAAGTGGGACGAAGGCTACGAGGAGTGATCTGAGTGTCTACGAGATGGATCGAAAAAGTAGGGTTGCGGCGAGTGGAAGTGGGGCGATGGCTACAAGGATTCATGCGAGTGTCCACGAGATGGGTGGAAAAGTACGATTGCAGCGGGTTGGAGAACAACTAGAACGAGTAGGAAAATGCACGATAAGTGGATTATTTCTAAATGAATGTGAGCGGGGCAACTGCAGCGGCTAATAGTAGGAAAACACACTTGATGAGAGTCTAAGTGTTTGGCCAGACTTTTGCGGGTGGGGTAAGATAGAGTGCAGCCGGGCCAGGTGCAATACAAGTTGGCATCCTCCCGATGTGTGAGAAGATGTCTTCCAAAGTCTCCTCCCTTCCCTTTGGTGTCGCTCCCCTTGCCTCTGCGGAACTTGAGGCGACATACGCGGCACCGATAGAAATTTGAGCCTTGCGGGGCGCAGTCAAATTCAATGACGAGCGGCACGCTGCATACACATTGTGTCAGCGGGACGGCCGTGCTGCGGGACGAAAGTATACGTGCCTCGAGACTGGATATAGGTTGCGGGATGCCTTCGGAGTCCTTTCTGAGCTGATAATGGTGGTATGGGCAATGGTAGGACGTGGTGACAAGATCATAATCGTACCGGCGCAAAGGGGCAGGGGCAGGGGCAGGGGCGGAGGCGGACTGGGCGCTGGAGGTGGAAGTCGATGTTGGCATATTATGAACAACTGAAAGTGGTGGATGAATGATACGGAATACAAGCAAGCAGAGACGAACAGACACGAATTAGGAGCTCAAGAAAAATACGGGTGCGATTGTGGTAGACAAGAAAGAGAACAGGGCCAGAAGAAAGCTGCGCCCGGAGCCTTTTATAGTTGGGGTTTGAATTTTGACGTAGAGTGAGGCAAGATCGAAGACTGGATTTAAAGTTCAAGGGACGTAAGTAAAGCTGGTCCATTCTGTTTGGGGGTAAGCGACAAGGCAGGGATACATGTCCTGCCAGAGGTTGCTGCAGCGAAGGAGGTGTCGAGCATTATGTGTCCAATAATCAAGTGTTCTTTCTGACCATGTCTGAGCATGGTTTCTACGACGATTGACGACCCAAGTCGGCCAACCATGAGCATCTCGCAACCAGCCGGTCGTTGTGTGGAGAGCGACTTGGTTTGAGGTCTCGAGGTTGATGCCTTCGATGATGCTGAGGACGGGTGTGAGGTCAGGGTAGGTGTTTTTTTTTGGTGCGCCACGCACTCGATTTGGCCCCCCAGCCCGCCATGTGGGCCCCGTCTAGTAAAAAGTCAGTTGGTCTGGGGGAGGGAAGACAGAACAAGACGTATCGTCCATATTCTTGGCCAAACCTCAAGCAGGACTCAGGATGGCTTTGGAAAAGCACGAATGCCAACTCACCGAGCAGCCAAATGGCAGATGTACGGTGTCGATAATCCACAAGCTTCCTGGGGAGAATCAAACCCACTGCTGCGGCCCCACATTTTATAACTACCGACCTAGTGAGTAGGAAGCCTTAGTGGTAATTCGGACCTGTCCGAAAACAGAAAGTCAATTATTCTAGCCCATTCATTGGCAGCTCTGCCCTGCCCACCGAGTTGCGTTTCTGGTTGAAGGGGAGGTTGGAGAAGTTTTCCACCGTGATGATGACATTTCTGGCGGCGTTGACCAGGGGCTAGTTCCTGCGTAAACACGTCGGCTTCGTTGAGCGACACCACGTCACCTGGACCGAGTCGGAATTTATCAATCCGCTATTTCGCATCACCCAGCGCGAGGGGGGCGGCACACACCAAGCGTGAGAATGTCGTAGTTCTCATGAAAGTCCCAGTTGTCGAAGAAAGTTAGCCCGGAAAAGTCACCCACAATGTTATAGCACGAAACCAGCAAGACGAGCGAGGGAAACTGGGAAAGCGAGGAATGGCGCATAGGCAAGTCTGGGGAGGTCGTGGTATGTACACAAGAATGGAGCGGGCGCGGGCGAAACACGACGCGTTGGAGTGATCGAGATATCAATGCTGCGACGACGCGGGATGTTCCCCGCACACTGGTGATGTTTACTTGGCCATTCCACGCGGGCACCGCTCTTACCGCTTCGATAACTTGCGGCCCTGAGGACTTCAGGCCAAGCAGACGTTCTGAAAAAATTACTGGATTGTTCTTGCCTCGAATGATATTGCAGTGATTGAATTACAAGATGATGCGTACACAAAGTCATTGCTCAGCCCTCTTGTGTGGCCAACTGCATCCGGGTGTTCAGCTATAAAGTCCTTGATACCGTCTAACAAATCTCTGCTGATCGCACCAATAACACCGAGGACGGCGGCTTGCGAGCCCTCCCAGCGAGCAGCCGCCATGGTCAGGGGGAGCTCTAACTTCTCCAGGACCCATAGGCTCATTAGGAATATGCTCCAGCAGGGCATCGAGGAGATATGGAAAAGACTTGCTGAAAGAATCGTCGTTGCGGTCCTGGAGGTTCCAAAAGGGATCCAGAAATACACTAGCTCCGAACTACAAAGAATATGAGCCTGGGTACAATTGAATTAAATCACCTACTGCTAGGTACAAGCGCACGATCCAGTTCCGCGCGGTTATTCTTCTTTGCTCGATTTTTGCCATTTTGCAAAAGTGAGTTCCGTGTCAGCAGCCGCGTATGCATCCTTGTAAAATTTCGTTTTGAGGGTGCCACTTCCGGTTCCTTCCAGATTCTTCCAGTCTATGGCAAAGGCGAGGACAGAGATCTGATTGCAAACAACGTCTCCAAATCTCTCCATGCGTGACGAAGCTTCATGAGTGTTGATCGCCTATGTACGCTTAGTTTATGCGAGTACATGTTGGGTTCGGAAATCATACCTGATGGTTTGCTTTGAGGCGCTCGTGAAGTTCAAGAGCGGCGCGTTCACTGATGGCTTGGACACGATCTGCGATATCTGGCATCTGGTTAGCCCTGAAATGGGGACGTGTGGCACGGCGCTGTGAAAACTCAGGTACATTGAAGGTCAGAGATTGGGCCTCATCATACCCATTGCGTCTCGCAGCCGGGTTCCCCGTAGCCTCGGAGCATACGCCGAACAGCCGCATCCTCCAGCTCTTCCCTAGTGCCGGTGGTGCAGGGGTTCGCGGCCTGTTCGACGAATTCCTCAGGGGTGCGAGTAGATTCGTGGAACACGGAAAGCAACTGAGCGAATCTCTTTTGTCCCTGTTGGTGGTGCGCAAAACCTTTCGGCTTGGCGAAGATTGGGAAAGGTGAAAGATGTTGCATTAGTAAATACCTTTGACGGCGGCTTCCAAGGCTTGTCTGCATTATCTTGATCTTTGGAACCAGAACCTGAACCAGTTAAAGAAGGCGGAGGACGGGGTTCTTTGAACGAGGAGGCGGGGGTCTGGAAGTATCTGGCCTGCAAGTTCTGGAGTCGCGCGCCGGCCTTCGTGTGATAGTGTTCAAAATTAGCGGGGCTTGACTCTGTGGCGTCGTGGGCAGCCTCGTCCTCGATGTCTTGGGCTTCCTGCTCGAGGTCTGCCAATTTCTCTGCAAACTCGGCACGTCGGGCGCGACGCAAGATCTTCCTTTCCGAGCTCTCGTCCATGGCGCTGTGTATGGTCGGGAGTCAAGCTTAGAATTTCTTACCGGCCAAGCCGGTGCGAGTTGGGCGAACGTGATGATATGTTCACGTGATTTGATGTTGAATCCGATCAAACTCAAAAGTATCGCTTCCTTGTTGTGTGAGGCAAGATTAGCATGGCCCCTGCACAAGGATGACACGCTTTTCCGGAGTGGTAGACCTACGGGTCTCAATATTTATGCATCGTTTTGCAAGAATGGTTGACAGAAAAGGAGGAATGGTTAATAGAATCGTTTAAAAGTGTTCAGAGCAAGGTCAATTGGTTTTCCGGCCACCTGGGCACCCAATAGACTTTTTTTTATCTCCTCAGCTTGGATATTTACCAACTAGAAGCCTTGTACAGTTGCGGCAAGATCATTTGTCTTCTGCTGTGGGCGGAAATTTGGAACATTCCAGAGGTGGCAGAGATGTTTAGTTGTCCTCTGGATGCATGCTGGATCTGGGTTGGTGACTGCACGGAACAACATTGTCGAGTACCAAATAAAAGTGCAGACTTCCCAAGTGGAATAGGGGCATTGATCACTAATTGATGGGCAGAATTGCACGAAAATCTAAAACATAGAAATGGAAGGGATTTTTATTGCCATGAGGTATGTGGTATAATCCTTGTCAGGTCTGATTGACACATCATCAAACCATCCTCTGGCGAATCTGACTGGTATGGCAACATAGAGCGAGCTGCTCTGGTGTGCAGTGAGTTGCCCACTGATCTGTGCTCTGCCGCTGATAACTGATGCAGGACCCCATGAACTACATATGAATGGACCTCAACAGCGGTGGAGTCAATCTTCCAATCACTTGAAACGTTCAAATTCAAGTCAGGTTTCATATATTCAAATGTTAATTTTTTGTGTCTCAGGAGTTGTAACTGTGAAAGGAATTGATAGTCTGCTTACTATGGGGTTCTACGGGGAGCTGACCCAAAACATCATAAACACAATGTTGGGCTTTTGTTTTCTGGGTCTGGTCAACTGAAGGTACCACATGTACTGCAGTTCAGAAATTCAAGTTTTTGGTACTGCACTGATCTGGGAATTCAATGCATGACCTTTGACAACTTAACAGACAGCCCTCTTGGAAACAAGAAGGGTCCACAGTGTCTTGTGAAGAAGTTCATGGAATGGGGAAGAAGCTTGGCTCTGGCCTGGGGCTGTCATCATTCTGTCCCCTGTGCCTCTGGAAAGGCCACTGAGTATCCCAAATTATTACAGCTGACCCCAATTCAACCAAAAGGACCTATTGGATACTGAACTTAAATGATGAAGTCTGCTTACGGCCAGAAATGCCATAAAGTATCATTTCAACCCAAAATGAGCAGAAATTACGACTGAAGCCCAGATCTAGAGCTCTGGATTTGGGTTGGATGAATTTGTGTAGATTTGATGGATACAAAGCATGCATGGATAATAGGCTTAGCAGTTCAAATATGAATCATGAAAGGAATTGACTTCACAAAAGTCTTGGACCACTTGGACCACTAATTATCCACTTCACCCCAGGCACCATGAGTGTGCCATTGTGTTATGGTGTGGCGAGTTACACCAACCAGGAAACAGTGGAGTTCAACAAGGTTGAACAATTTGGGCGGCAAGATCACTTAGTGCAGACAGAAGTACTAGCAGCTTCACCTTTCTCATTGAAACCCAGGGGACACAACTCTTGAACACGAAGAGCCCTGGAGCAGCCAAATATAACAAGAGTGGAACTATTGGTCCATTGTCCAATGATAATAGAGAGTTTGTGGTAGCCACCGGCAGCCACCGGGTGGCTTTTCCGGCATGTGGTGCCCGGTGGCTACGTCATTATGGTGGCTGTTGCAGTGGCTGCCACATTTGTGTTGTGAGGCAGCCTAGCACCATTTTCTGTTGTACTTCCATGCAGAAAGCCATTCTCGAGTCCAGAATCCAATTCACTGCCCTTCTGAAGGTCATTTCTGAGAAATGAGACGAAACTATCAATAATTCCGGTGTGTGTGTGTCTTGCACGCGTCCGGACAGGCATAGTGGTAGAATAAAGAACATTGGAATATGTGTTGAATGTGTCATTGCAGGAGCCACCGTAATGACGTAGCCACTCGGCACCGCATGCCGAAAAAGCCACCCGGTGGCTGCCGGTGGCTACCTGTGATGCGGGTCTTTTAGGCCTCGCCAGGCTGGAGATGAGCGCACACAGACGTCGAGTCTGGCGCAGCTAAGTCGACAGGAGGCGCCGACTCAGGCCCTCCTCGCTGTTGTAACGCTTCAGCTAACGGTCTTGTCACCCGAGACCGGAGCTCCATTGATATCGTATCTCGAGGTGCGGCGAGAGCAGTTCTACAGGTGCTCAGCTATCCAGCGGGTCCGGGGGTGTTGAGCACCTAATCTTCTAAGTCCACATCGAGGAAGCAGTAAAAGAGTAATCGATTATGTAAGATATGATCTCGGCGCAATAGGCCGGTAGTCTACTACGGGTATAAGTCCTATATTACAGTATCAAGAAATAGTAGCGCTGGCCGCGTCCATGGTGTAAGTATGTACCGTCACAGAGCCCCCCACGCGGGTAGCGTTACTGTGTTGTCTGCCGATTCTACGACGCTCTTGATTCCTATACACTTCGAATTGAAGGCGGAGCCCTAGCCCCGCGGTCTCGACCCCACAACATATATTACTCCGCGTACGGCCCCATCCCCGAATCATCGTCATCCCAGGCTGTCCAACGGCGAGGAGCGTCCAGCATCTCTTCATCCTCCTCCTGTGTAGCGGAGGACTGCTCCACCTCCTCCTCGGTCTGAACGGCGTGCGGGGGTACAGCCGAACTTGATGCAGCCATGGATGGCGCAAACAAGACGGGTGCCTGCAGACTCGGAGCCGTCGCCGTGTTCGCCGATTCTGCCTCCATCTGAGCGTCGATCTCCGCGCGCATGGCCGCTAGTTCCCTTTGTAGCCGTCCCGCTCTGTTACCCTCGCCGCACTCGTTTCACTCCTGGCACGCCCGTGGCCGCGGAGGTACGGCCGTCGTGGGTCGGGGGATCCCTGTCAATCAAGTTCTGAATGCGTGACGGTAGGGTGGCAGGGTCCGGACGTGTGGCAAGGTAGTCAGCCAAGGACGGTCGCGGCTGTTGTGGAAGCGGATACGGCGCTGGAGTCCAAGGTACTTGCTGCTGCGGCGGGGGCGGCACTGGTAACCACGGGGCCCAGGGTTGGGGTGGAGGCGGCGAGGGTGGCCAAGGAGTCCAGGGTTGCAGCGAGGGCGCTGCGGGCGACCAAGGTGCCCATGGCGTATGTCCTCCTGCATTCCCGGGAGGAGCGGGCGCCAGACGATCTGACAGCGGAGGAGGCCCCAGACGAGCAGCCAACGGAAGCAATTCCACGCCACCCAAACGATCGGCCAGGGAGGGAGACGGGTTCGATAGCCTCAGCGCTAGTGGGATCGGAATTGGGGAGTGAGAGGACGATGGCCCCGACAGACGTTCTTCCAACGACGGCTTCATCGGACCCTTCCCTTTACCCCTCATGGCCTTGGGTTCGGACGGAGGAAGTCTACTCGAGGACACCGGTCCGAGAGCGGGACCTGTCGTCCTCGACGCGGACGAAGAACTTGAGGACGGGGTCATCGCGGAAGAGGAGGGAATGGCGACGTTCCGCCCTGAGTGCGCCTGGGGCAATGGTTCAGGTGCCCGCACTGGTGAGCGGATGGGCGGCGACGTCGAGATGTCCGTCGAGTTCTCCGCCGGCGCAACGGGCATCATATCTACTACCCGCGCCTTCCTCCTCCGGCGCGGAAGACTTCCCCGCAGGAGCGGGCGGGATCCTGGCGTCCCATTCCACATCCAAGGTACCTCCCCAACTCTGAGCAGCGAAGTCCGCGCTCAAGGCTGAAGAAGGCCTCTGTACGGACGGGAACGTCGCGGCGGATGCGGGCGGAGCTGGAGTATATGGGGGAGCGGGCGCATCGTCGTCCTGCTCCTCCTCCCGTAGCCACACGTCTGTTGTGTACAGGGCCGCATCGTCGAACTCCCCATTTGGCTGAAACACCACGCGCAGGTTCCTCCATACCGCCCCCAACGCTCCGAATCCTCTTCGTCCGGTAGTAACGTCGCAAAACGAACCCAAATGAGACCTCGCGCTCGGAGTATCGCGAGGGGGCGAGCGTTACTGTTGGAGAACGCGTCCGCCGTCATCATTCGGAAGGTTTGGGCCGAAATGCCCTCGTTGACGTCCGATATAGTGACGACGTTTGACGCTGGGTTTTCTGGTTCTACTCGATCCACCTCCATGCTGTTCTCCTCGTCCGATGAGTATACACCCTCTATGTCCTCCTCATCCATCGCCTTGACCTTCCCCACCTTTGTGGAACCTCCCTTCTCGTCGGCGAGGGGCAGCTGTAGGTAATGAGGCGCCTCCGCTCGCTTTCCCTTGTACTTGTTCGCCTCCTCCTGAGAGGGGTACATCCAGTGCGAAGGCTTCTTCGAAATCCAGCGGTTACCTCCATCGACGAAGAAGGGGTACCGCGGAACGGGAGATCCGAAGCGTTCCCAGTCAAGCAGGCCGGGAGGTGGGTCGAACCGACCAAAGTACAGGCGCCTACCGAGCACGCGGTCGTACCAGCATTTGGAGTCCATTTGGGCCTTCTTGCCTTTGAAAATCCAAGCGCGTTCCTCTTGGAGTTCCTGTAACTCCCACTTTTCCCATTTCCCGGTCCAATTGGAAGGAATGGCCGGGGGAGAGATCCAGGGCACGCGGTCGACGGCGATAACCCTCCGTTCTACTACGGGCGCGGCCAGGCGGTCGTTAGGGGCTGCAGGCGCCGGCAGCACATAGGGCGGGGGTGGCGGAGCGGAGGAATCCGCAGCCGACTCGTCGTCCTCCGATTCGGTCTCCTCGGAGTCCTCCTCGCTTGACTCTGCAGGTGCGGCTAATGACACAAGTGCTCCTGAAGTCGTACGTGCGCCACCCCCTCCCGCTGCCATCCTCGCGAACCGCTGTCGAGGACGAGGCGTCCAGGGCGCCAGGGCGGTCATGTAGATTGAAGATGATCGAGCCTCGTCCCTGGGGTTCGTCGCGGCATGTTCGCCTCGACCATCCTCTCGCCTAAAGAGCGAGTCCAACTTCCTTGTCCTTCCGCTAGCATTGATACTCGTTGTGCCGTACGAGGTACACGACGTCCGTCCCATCGACGAAATTGGTGGAACGTCGGAGGGTTGGGCGCCGCTGAGAGAGGTACCAGGGTCTCCGGGGGGAACTCGTGCACTACGAAGCAGGGTACCTCCTGCCGCATGAACAGCAATACCCCCGCTTCCTTCATGCCGTTCACCCAAACACCCATTCGGTCGTCATTGGCGACGGGCATGGTGGCTTCCCGGAAATCCCGTATGTCCGTCAAGGGGTGCTCCCGCTGTATTTTCACCATCAACGCCCAAGCTTCCATTTCCCGTAAGCCCCTCTGGAACGCTACGCCTAGATCCACCGCGTCGTCCCACCTACGGACACCTAGCAGCGATTGGAAGCGCGCTTCGGTGCAGTAGGTCGGCCGCCTCGCCCAAGTGGTAGAGCCAGCGCGGAACCCGGATTGAAGGGAGCGCATGCGCATTTCCAGCATAGTCATGACGGACCGCAAGCTTTGAATGAAGGAAGCTTCCCATACTCCTTCGGTGGCATGGAGTGGGGAGGGGTTCCATCCTTCGATCAGGGACTTGAAGGCCGGGTACGCCAGGTCGCTCGACGGGACAGCGGAGATGCGCCTGATGAAGGGCCAGGCGACGTGGCCTCGAGGAAGTATTGAGGACAGTACAAGCAGTCGTGCTTGCCCGAATGCCCATCGTACCGGCGTTGCGAGACGTCCATCGCGCTTCTGGTCGCCGGTTCTGGGACGCGCTCACCCGGAAGAAAGGGGAGCTGCGTCGAGTTCGGTGACCATAGCTCGAAGATCCGGCCTCCTATCTTGACGATCCTGGCCGAAAGCCTGGGGAACTGTTTGAGGTCGAAACTCATGGACGAATTGATGTTGGGGACGTCCAGGTACCCAGCGGCGCAGGAGATGCGGGAGTGCCCATACTGGGGGTTGCGACTCGGGCAGGCATGTTGGTTGCGGAAGAGAAAAGGGAATTATCTATGACGACCGTTTCGCGCTCACAGAATCGGAGCAGCGGACGTTCACTTTAGTGGGAAGTGAAAGTAGAAAGAAAGAGACGAAGTTGCCACTGCATCTAGCACGTGCTTCCGTTCCCACGCACGGATCCTCGTCGTAGCTCGGCGACTTCGGAATTCCTCGGCCGATCCAGTCGTCCGTCCTTCAAGTCAATTGATGAAGCCGCAAATATTCAACGCTTCAGCGCCGGCGCGTTGCGTAAGTCTCTCTCGGAGACCCAGGTATCATCCGCCGGCCCATATCCTTCCCAGCGAATACGGAACATCCTCTGGTTACCAGCTTTTCTAGGACGCACGGCGTGCCCGATGATAGCCTCCACCACATACTCCTCTGAAGCCTTCAGATACTCCCGCGTGTCCGGCAGCCTCGTCCTTTCCCCCAGTTCCTCCCTGGAAACATGATACTTTCGTAAATGTTCCAGATTGAAAGACTGGGTGCATGGAGTAGGTATCCGGTAGTCGCAAGCGATACACCACCGGGTTAATCTTCTCCATGACCTCAAAAGGCCCTATGGTGCGCTGCACTAGTTTGCGTCCATGCCCTGCAACGTCGACTAGTTCCAGCGAGTGGGGGTTGACTAGCACGTAATCCCCCTCCTCGATGCTCTCCACAGGACGCCTGCTTTTGTTATAAAGCGCGAGCCTGCCTCTCTTGCGCCAGCACCACCGCGTCCCGCGCAGCCTTTCGATGACTCTCCAGAGCTTCTATGAAGTCCTCCACCTTCTGACTCGGCAGGAAGGGGCGAGCTACGGGTCCCTCCAGGTTCATGATTCCAGCGGCGCCTCTAGGGCTGTAGCCGAATAGTAGGAAAGTTGGGGCTGTAACCAGTAGAGCCATGAACGTTGGAATTGTAGGCGAACACTATCTCCCCAAGCCATTTGGCCCCATGAAGAACGATCTGCAGCGACGTATGCGCGCAACATCTGTTCTATCGTAGGCGTTGAGGATTTCCGTTTGTCCGTCCGTTTGAGGATGATGAGCGGATGACAGGGCCCAGCACGTCTTCCGTACTGTAGCGTAACCGAGCGCCAAAAGGCCGTGGACCATCGCTTGTCGCGGTCCGATATAATGCGTTCGGGCATACCGAAGACATTCACATACCCTTTCCACGAAGAACGCCGCGAACCCTTCTTGCGTCAAGTTGGTGTGGGTGGGGATCATAACCGCGAACCGCGTCAGCTTGTCCACGATAGCTAGGATCACCTGTGAACTTCTCCTTCCCTGACGGGGGCAAGCCAGTGATGAGGTCTAAGGACAACCGTAGCGAACGGACGAGGAGGGATGTGCGCCGGCCTCAGTCCGCCCATCTTCTGTCGATGGTCCACCTTGATCTTCTGGCACAAACACGTCGCAAGTCGATGCGAACTCATCAGCGTCCTTCGTGAGGGTCGTCCAGAAGAACAGTTTCTCGTAGGCGGTTAAGGAATTGGAATGGTCCGGCGTGAGCGCTTTCATGCGGGGACTCATGAATCCATCGAAGTATAAATTGGATCTTCGACCGAGGAACGCACAGCCGATTCTTCCAGTCCGCATCCACGAAGTAGAGAAGACCATCGCGACTTTCTGGAAGTGAGATGGCGTGAGTACCTTCTCGGGACTATTCGCTTCCTTCTCGGTATATCGGTCTTTGAAGTACGGATCCTCCTGATATCCCAGGATGAATTCATTCTTCACTTCTTGGGACACCGATACTAGCAAGTGAGAGTGTTTATTCCAGTCCTCTTCGTCCTTGTCCGGTCGCGCTCCAGTGGGGTATGTCCAGTGATCGGCCTGTTCGAAAGGGAAGGGGTTATCCAGAGCTGCGGCGTCGTCGCGCTCATTAACCTCCTCTCTCGCCTCATCATCTCTTCCTGACCCAGTTGCTGCGACTTCATCGCGCTCCGGTACTCCTTCGTCCCCTTCCATCGCCTCCTGGGCCTTCTGCCGTCTCGTCTGCACGGGCAGAGCGTATTTATCCACTGCGTCCTCCCACCACCAGATAGCAAATGCGGCCTTCTTAGCTGGCGCAAAAGCTCCCCGGTCCTTCCATCCTCTGTGCTTCCTCCTGCCTTTCTTCATCCGGTACGATCGTCCCGCAATCGTCTTGAACGGGAGACTCGTGTGGTGGCGCTCGCGGCAGCCTTGACAGCGGGGTCCACGTTTGAATGTACTCGTCCCGGCCTGTGAATGATCTTGAGGCCGGGATACGCCGCGAATACCGCCCCCCACGCCGCGAGTCTTCTGTTCGCGTTCTCGTACACCCTTGCCCATTGCAAGGCGGCAATGGTCTGTCACCAGGATGACCCGCTCCCCTTCTATGAACGGTTGGAATCGCACTAGCGCCTCCTTCGCTCCCAGAGCTTCCCTCTCCGTTGCACTGTAGTTCCGCTCAGCAGATCTCAAACTTCTGCTCCAGTAGGCGATTAACACGCTCGACGTGCACCACCGTCTCGTCCAGCGTAGGCCCCACACGTCCTCCTTCCCCATCTCCTCTACCTCCTTCGTCAGCGTCGTGAACAGCTTAGGCACCTGCGCCTTCGCATCCCAAGCGGCTTGTAGCCTCTTCGTACGCCACCGTGCCCTTCAAGTCAGCTACTCTGATAGGTTGGACTTGTTGCAAACTAGTTCCTATCGCGTAGTCGGAGGCGTCCGTGTATAACCTGTAGGGGGTCCCTTGGATCGGGTGTCCGAGTATCGGCGCAGCCGACAGGGCGTCCTTGGCTTGCAAGAAACGCGATTTCGTGCTCTGCTCTCCATTCCCATTTGGGACCCTTCGCCAGCAGGGAGAACAGAGGCTTCGCGATGAAGGCGTAATACGGAATATACGTGAGAAGTAGTTGATCATCCCAGAAATTTCTGCAGCTCCAGCACAGACGTTGGCCTCGCCAATTCCTGTATCGCCGCCACCTTCTCCTTGTGAGTTGATAATCCCAGCCTCGATACTTTCTGCCCCAGGAGAAGTATCGAGGAGTACCCGACGAAGCATTTCTTCGGCTCCAACGTGATCCCAGCAGCGGCTATCGCGCTCAGGACCTTGTCAAGATGCACTAGATGTTCTTCCCAGGTCTTCGAAAAGACTACGATGTCATCAATGTACACCAGCGTGAATATCCAGAGGTAGGGCGCAAGCACCCCTTGCATGATCCGTTGGAAAATGGAGGGTTCCGTTCCTCAGCCCGAAC